>JAAVTJ010000261.1:0-15060 GCA_011947355.1 Phytophthora boehmeriae | reverse complement strand
GAATTGGTTTCGATGTGTGCCACATTATGTACGTTGTATTGCTACTGAAAAATGACTCACCGCCGGTCTGAAGCTTGTTCGATGAGAAACCCGCAAGCAAAAGCGATTTTCTTCGTGCGTGATTTTATTTACGTAAATTTAATCTGACGGTGATTCTGAAAGCCTCTATTGTCGGCAGATTTGCACCGTTAAACTTAACATCAATATAGTCTCCGCTTAAGTACTGTCGGTAACTTTATGATATTCTACCATATTAGCAAGCGTTTGTCGAGCCGTGGCGTTTGCGAGGAGTGGCACAGCGTCTCACATATATAAATACAGCACACTTAATTACTCGGTTTCCTCTAGACCCAGACGAAACTTCGACTTGCAATTTTGGCATGCGTTCTTCAGAGGCTGCGAACGAGTTTAATCGTTCGAGATGAAGCCCCAATGACTCCTCGGTGCCAGTGCGAGGCTGGACACTCAGATAATTATGTGCCTTTCGGGAGTATCACGATGCAGATGTCGGGTGATTTCAGACATACGCTCCCAGTTATTTCCAGCGCCGGCCCAGCAGAGATTATTTCTGTTTCTCTCAAACACTTCCACTGTGGCGTAGTTTTGAGTGCCTACGCCTTTTCATTAACATGCGTGTTCGGGCTGTCCAGTATCTGCTCAAGACGCCCGGGACTTTTGTGGACTACCTACTTCGCATTGGTGATGGTAGACACGAGAGGTGCGTTGAATTCGGACCTGACTTCGTACAAATTCCGCGTGATATGCTTTCGGACGTGTCTAGCCTCATGCCCATCAACAGTGGAGATCAAGCAGCGCACAACACCTCCACCAATCTATCTTTGCTGATTGACAGAGTATACGCAGACTTCAATTATGTAATCCATCCTGACAGCTACTTCGCGGACAGGATCACTTTGACACTAAAATATTCGGAAGTACGTGCAATAAACGACATGATTCTTAACAAACTACCGGGGAGGCAAAGAAATATTGATCTGTAGACACCCTTGACGGTGATGACGAGCTTCAGCGACAAGAGCACAGCGATCTGTATTCTCCCGAGTTCCTGAACACAATTTCTCTTAGTGGTATGCCTCCTTATAAACTAAGGCTGAAGGTGGGCGCCCCTGTTATGCTGATCAGCAACCTCAACACAAAAGAAGGCCTCTGCAACGGAACTAGGCTTAGAGTGGTTCAGCTGCGTCGAAATTGTATGAAGGCTGCAATCATGGGTGGTGCTTTTGCTGGAAAAGCAATCGTCATCTCCCGCGTTACACTCATCACCAAAAACTCCGGCTTTCCATTTGAGCTGCAAAGAAGACAATTTCCCGTTCATGTCGCCTTCGCTGTGACAATCAACAAATCTCAGGGCCAATCGATTCAGCACCTTGGCCTCTTTCAACCTGAGCCCGTATTGCACACGGACGATTCTATGGCTGTATCACGCGTTATAGCTACAAAAATATGACGATTCTAGTGGAGGATCCGGTCACAGACGGCGACAAAGAGTACACGACAAACATCGTCTACGGTTGTTTATTTTTATGTTTATTTTTATACAAAAAGAAGTCAAAACATGAATTTTTACTTACTTCGCTCGGTGGGGCCTATCTCATCCTTGGCTAAACATTGACCAAAGAGCCCCGCTTGCGGGGCTCCGTTCGGCTTGTGTATGGTATCATCCCAGAGTTTATCGCTCTGCTTCTGGTCGTAGAAACTCGGTTGCAACTGCAAACAAATCCTTTCGGTGTCATCTAGGTCTGCTCGGAGATATGCGTTCAAAACATCTCCTTGGCCGCCAATAGCACGCCATGGTGCTACATGAGCAGTATTGAGCACTGTGGATATGCCCGTCGCTCGAATTCGGTCAAAAGTGGTCGTGGGTGGCTGTGTGGGGTATGGTTCGCGGCGCCAGGGGCAGAGAACATTGTGGAGGCGTGCGTGTGTGGGTTGGGGGCGTGTGGGTGCCGTGCTGAAGGCGCGACATGTGGGGGTGTAGGTGCGTTTGCGTGGCCTTGTGGTCTAGTGGTATGATTCTCGCTTAGGGTGCGAGAGGTCCCGGATTCGATCTCCGGCAAGGCCCTGCTCTTTGTCTCGCTTTTGCCTCGCTGCCGTTTACCGTTGTTTTGCTCGATTGTAGCGTTCTGCGGGGTGTTCAGGCATGCTGCTCAGGCTTGGGCGGCTGCACGTTGGGCAACACGCGGCTCTCTTGGCTGTCGCATCGTGGATGTGCCCGTCGCTCGAATTCGGTCAAAAGTGGTCGTGGGTGGCTGTGTGGGGTATGGTTCGCGGCGCCAGGGGGCAGAGAACATTGTGGAGGCGTGCGTGTGTGGGTTGGGGGCGTGTGGGTGCCGTGCTGAAGGCGCGACATGTGGGGGTGTAGGTGCGTTTGCGTGGCCTTGTGGTCTAGTGGTATGATTCTCGCTTAGGGTGCGAGAGGTCCCGGATTCGATCTCCGGCAAGGCCCTGCTCTTTGTCTCGCTTTTGCCTCGCTGCCGTTTACCGTTGTTTTGCTCGATTGTAGCGTTCTGCGGGGTGTTCAGGCATGCTGCTCAGGCTTGGGCGGCTGCACGTTGGGCAACACGCGGCTCTCTTGGCTGTCGCATCGTGGATGTGCCCGTCGCTCGAATTCGGTCAAAAGTGGTCGTGGGTGGCTGTGTGGGGTATGGTTCGCGGCGCCAGGGGGCAGAGAACATTGTGGAGGCGTGCGTGTGTGGGTTGGGGGCGTGTGGGTGCCGTGCTGAAGGCGCGACATGTGGGGGTGTAGGTGCGTTTGCGTGGCCTTGTGGTCTAGTGGTATGATTCTCGCTTAGGGTGCGAGAGGTCCCGGATTCGATCTCCGGCAAGGCCCTGCTCTTTGTCTCGCTTTTGCCTCGCTGCCGTTTACCGTTGTTTTGCTCGATTGTAGCGTTCTGCGGGGTGTTCAGGCATGCTGCTCAGGCTTGGGCGGCTGCACGTTGGGCAACACGCGGCTCTCTTGGCTGTCGCATCGTGGATGTGCCCGTCGCTCGAATTCGGTCAAAAGTGGTCGTGGGTGGCTGTGTGGGGTATGGTTCGCGGCGCCAGGGGCAGAGAACATTGTGGAGGCGTGCGTGTGTGGGTTGGGGGCGTGTGGGTGCCGTGCTGAAGGCGCGACATGTGGGGGTGTAGGTGCGTTTGCGTGGCCTTGTGGTCTAGTGGTATGATTCTCGCTTAGGGTGCGAGAGGTCCCGGATTCGATCTCCGGCAAGGCCCTGCTCTTTGTCTCGCTTTTGCCTCGCTGCCGTTTACCGTTGTTTTGCTCGATTGTATCGTTCTGCGGGGTGTTCAGGCATGCTGCTCAGGCTTGGGCGGCTGCACGTTGGGCAACACGCGGCTCTCTTGGCTGTCGCATCGTGGATGTGCCCGTCGCTCGAATTCGGTCAAAAGTGGTCGTGGGTGGCTGTGTGGGGTATGGTTCGCGGCGCCAGGGGCAGAGAACATTGTGGAGGCGTGCGTGTGTGGGTTGGGGGCGTGTGGGTGCCGTGCTGAAGGCGCGACATGTGGGGGTGTAGGTGCGTTTGCGTGGCCTTGTGGTCTAGTGGTATGATTCTCGCTTAGGGTGCGAGAGGTCCCGGATTCTGATCTCCGGCAAGGCCCTGCTCTTTGTCTCGCTTTTGCCTCGCTGCCGTTTACCGTTGTTTTGCTCGATTGTATCGTTCTGCGGGGTGTTCAGGCATGCTGCTCAGGCTTGGGCGGCTGCACGTTGGGCAACACGCGGCTCTCTTGGCTGTCGCATCGTGGATGTGCCCGTCGCTCGAATTCGGTCAAAAGTGGTCGTGGGTGGCTGTGTGGGGTATGGTTCGCGGCGCCAGGGGCAGAGAACATTGTGGAGGCGTGCGTGTGTGGGTTGGGGGCGTGTGGGTGCCGTGCTGAAGGCGCGACATGTGGGGGTGTAGGTGCGTTTGCGTGGCCTTGTGGTCTAGTGGTATGATTCTCGCTTAGGGTGCGAGAGGTCCCGGATTCGATCTCCGGCAAGGCCCTGCTCTTTGTCTCGCTTTTGCCTCGCTGCCGTTTACCGTTGTTTTGCTCGATTGTATCGTTCTGCGGGGTGTTCAGGCATGCTGCTCAGGCTTGGGCGGCTGCACGTTGGGCAACACGCGGCTCTCTTGGCTGTCGCATCGTGGATGTGCCCGTCGCTCGAATTCGGTCAAAAGTGGTCGTGGGTGGCTGTGTGGGGTATGGTTCGCGGCGCCAGGGGCAGAGAACATTGTGGAGGCGTGCGTGTGTGGGTTGGGGGCGTGTGGGTGCCGTGCTGAAGGCGCGACATGTGGGGGTGTAGGTGCGTTTGCGTGGCCTTGTGGTCTAGTGGTATGATTCTCGCTTAGGGTGCGAGAGGTCCCGGATTCGATCTCCGGCAAGGCCCTGCTCTTTGTCTCGCTTTTGCCTCGCTGCCGTTTACCGTTGTTTTGCTCGATTGTAGCGTTCTGCGGGGTGTTCAGGCATGCTGCTCAGGCTTGGGCGGCTGCACGTTGGGCAACACGCGGCTCTCTTGGCTGTCGCATCGTGGATGTGCCCGTCGCTCGAATTCGGTCAAAAGTGGTCGTGGGTGGCTGTGTGGGGTATGGTTCGCGGCGCCAGGGGCAGAGAACATTGTGGAGGCGTGCGTGTGTGGGTTGGGGGCGTGTGGGTGCCGTGCTGAAGGCGCGACATGTGGGGGTGTAGGTGCGTTTGCGTGGCCTTGTGGTCTAGTGGTATGATTCTCGCTTAGGGTGCGAGAGGTCCCGGATTCGATCTCCGGCAAGGCCCTGCTCTTTGTCTCGCTTTTGCCTCGCTGCCGTTTACCGTTGTTTTGCTCGATTGTATCGTTCTGCGGGGTGTTCAGGCATGCTGCTCAGGCTTGGGCGGCTGCACGTTGGGCAACACGCGGCTCTCTTGGCTGTCGCATCGTGGATGTGCCCGTCGCTCGAATTCGGTCAAAAGTGGTCGTGGGTGGCTGTGTGGGGTATGGTTCGCGGCGCCAGGGGCAGAGAACATTGTGGAGGCGTGCGTGTGTGGGTTGGGGGCGTGTGGGTGCCGTGCTGAAGGCGCGACATGTGGGGGTGTAGGTGCGTTTGCGTGGCCTTGTGGTCTAGTGGTATGATTCTCGCTTAGGGTGCGAGAGGTCCCGGATTCGATCTCCGGCAAGGCCCTGCTCTTTGTCTCGCTTTTGCCTCGCTGCCGTTTACCGTTGTTTTGCTCGATTGTATCGTTCTGCGGGGTGTTCAGGCATGCTGCTCAGGCTTGGGCGGCTGCACGTTGGGCAACACGCGGCTCTCTTGGCTGTCGCATCGTGGATGTGCCCGTCGCTCGAATTCGGTCAAAAGTGGTCGTGGGTGGCTGTGTGGGGTATGGTTCGCGGCGCCAGGGGCAGAGAACATTGTGGAGGCGTGCGTGTGTGGGTTGGGGGCGTGTGGGTGCCGTGCTGAAGGCGCGACATGTGGGGGTGTAGGTGCGTTTGCGTGGCCTTGTGGTCTAGTGGTATGATTCTCGCTTAGGGTGCGAGAGGTCCCGGATTCGATCTCCGGCAAGGCCCTGCTCTTTGTCTCGCTTTTGCCTCGCTGCCGTTTACCGTTGTTTTGCTCGATTGTATCGTTCTGCGGGGTGTTCAGGCATGCTGCTCAGGCTTGGGCGGCTGCACGTTGGGCAACACGCGGCTCTCTTGGCTGTCGCATCGTGGATGTGCCCGTCGCTCGAATTCGGTCAAAAGTGGTCGTGGGTGGCTGTGTGGGGTATGGTTCGCGGCGCCAGGGGCAGAGAACATTGTGGAGGCGTGCGTGTGTGGGTTGGGGGCGTGTGGGTGCCGTGCTGAAGGCGCGACATGTGGGGGTGTAGGTGCGTTTGCGTGGCCTTGTGGTCTAGTGGTATGATTCTCGCTTAGGGTGCGAGAGGTCCCGGATTCGATCTCCGGCAAGGCCCTGCTCTTTGTCTCGCTTTTGCCTCGCTGCCGTTTACCGTTGTTTTGCTCGATTGTATCGTTCTGCGGGGTGTTCAGGCATGCTGCTCAGGCTTGGGCGGCTGCACGTTGGGCAACACGCGGCTCTCTTGGCTGTCGCATCGTGGATGTGCCCGTCGCTCGAATTCGGTCAAAAGTGGTCGTGGGTGGCTGTGTGGGGTATGGTTCGCGGCGCCAGGGGCAGAGAACATTGTGGAGGCGTGCGTGTGTGGGTTGGGGGCGTGTGGGTGCCGTGCTGAAGGCGCGACATGTGGGGGTGTAGGTGCGTTTGCGTGGCCTTGTGGTCTAGTGGTATGATTCTCGCTTAGGGTGCGAGAGGTCCCGGATTCGATCTCCGGCAAGGCCCTGCTCTTTGTCTCGCTTTTGCCTCGCTGCCGTTTACCGTTGTTTTGCTCGATTGTATCGTTCTGCGGGGTGTTCAGGCATGCTGCTCAGGCTTGGGCGGCTGCACGTTGGGCAACACGCGGCTCTCTTGGCTGTCGCATCGTGGATGTGCCCGTCGCTCGAATTCGGTCAAAAGTGGTCGTGGGTGGCTGTGTGGGGTATGGTTCGCGGCGCCAGGGGCAGAGAACATTGTGGAGGCGTGCGTGTGTGGGTTGGGGGCGTGTGGGTGCCGTGCTGAAGGCGCGACATGTGGGGGTGTAGGTGCGTTTGCGTGGCCTTGTGGTCTAGTGGTATGATTCTCGCTTAGGGTGCGAGAGGTCCCGGATTCGATCTCCGGCAAGGCCCTGCTCTTTGTCTCGCTTTTGCCTCGCTGCCGTTTACCGTTGTTTTGCTCGATTGTATCGTTCTGCGGGGTGTTCAGGCATGCTGCTCAGGCTTGGGCGGCTGCACGTTGGGCAACACGCGGCTCTCTTGGCTGTCGCATCGTGGATGTGCCCGTCGCTCGAATTCGGTCAAAAGTGGTCGTGGGTGGCTGTGTGGGGTATGGTTCGCGGCGCCAGGGGCAGAGAACATTGTGGAGGCGTGCGTGTGTGGGTTGGGGGCGTGTGGGTGCCGTGCTGAAGGCGCGACATGTGGGGGTGTAGGTGCGTTTGCGTGGCCTTGTGGTCTAGTGGTATGATTCTCGCTTAGGGTGCGAGAGGTCCCGGATTCGATCTCCGGCAAGGCCCTGCTCTTTGTCTCGCTTTTGCCTCGCTGCCGTTTACCGTTGTTTTGCTCGATTGTATCGTTCTGCGGGGTGTTCAGGCATGCTGCTCAGGCTTGGGCGGCTGCACGTTAGGCAACACACGGCTCTCATAACTGTCGCATCGTGGATGTGCCCGTCGCTCGAATTCGGTCAAAGGTGGTCGTGGGTGGCTGTGTAGGGTATGGTTCGCGGCGCCAGGGGCAGAGAACATTGTGGAGGCGTGCGTGTGTGGGTTGGGGGCGTGTGGGTGCCGTGCTGAAGGCGCGACATGTGGGGGTGTAGGTGCGTTTGCGTGGCCTTGTGGTCTAGTGGTATGATTCTCGCTTAGGGTGCGAGAGGTCCCGGATTCGATCTCCGGCAAGGCCCTGCTCTTTGTCTCGCTTTTGCCTCGCTGCCGTTTACCGTTGTTTTGCTCGATTGTATCGTTCTGCGGGGTGTTCAGGCATCCTGCTCAGGCTTGGGCGGCTGCACGTTGGGCAACACGCGGCTCTCTTGGCTGTCGCATCGTGGATGTGCCCGTCGCTCGAATTCGGTCAAAAGTGGTCGTGGGTGGCTGTGTGGGGTATGGTTCGCGGCGCCAGGGGCAGAGAACATTGTGGAGGCGTGCGTGTGTGGGTTGGGGGCGTGTGGGTGCCGTGCTGAAGGCGCGACATGTGGGGGTGTAGGTGCGTTTGCGTGGCCTTGTGGTCTAGTGGTATGATTCTCGCTTAGGGTGCGAGAGGTCCCGGATTCGATCTCCGGCAAGGCCCTGCTCTTTGTCTCGCTTTTGCCTCGCTGCCGTTTACCGTTGTTTTGCTCGATTGTAGCGTTCTGCGGGGTGTTCAGGCATGCTGCTCAGGCTTGGGCGGCTGCACGTTGGGCAACACGCGGCTCTCTTGGCTGTCGCATCGTGGATGTGCCCGTCGCTCGAATTCGGTCAAAAGTGGTCGTGGGTGGCTGTGTGGGGTATGGTTCGCGGCGCCAGGGGCAGAGAACATTGTGGAGGCGTGCGTGTGTGGGTTGGGGGCGTGTGGGTGCCGTGCTGAAGGCGCGACATGTGGGGGTGTAGGTGCGTTTGCGTGGCCTTGTGGTCTAGTGGTATGATTCTCGCTTAGGGTGCGAGAGGTCCCGGATTCGATCTCCGGCAAGGCCCTGCTCTTTGTCTCGCTTTTGCCTCGCTGCCGTTTACCGTTGTTTTGCTCGATTGTATCGTTCTGCGGGGTGTTCAGGCATGCTGCTCAGGCTTGGGCGGCTGCACGTTGGGCAACACGCGGCTCTCTTGGCTGTCGCATCGTGGATGTGCCCGTCGCTCGAATTCGGTCAAAAGTGGTCGTGGGTGGCTGTGTGGGGTATGGTTCGCGGCGCCAGGGGCAGAGAACATTGTGGAGGCGTGCGTGTGTGGGTTGGGGGCGTGTGGGTGCCGTGCTGAAGGCGCGACATGTGGGGGTGTAGGTGCGTTTGCGTGGCCTTGTGGTCTAGTGGTATGATTCTCGCTTAGGGTGCGAGAGGTCCCGGATTCGATCTCCGGCAAGGCCCTGCTCTTTGTCTCGCTTTTGCCTCGCTGCCGTTTACCGTTGTTTTGCTCGATTGTATCGTTCTGCGGGGTGTTCAGGCATGCTGCTCAGGCTTGGGCGGCTGCACGTTGGGCAACACGCGGCTCTCTTGGCTGTCGCATCGTGGATGTGCCCGTCGCTCGAATTCGGTCAAAAGTGGTCGTGGGTGGCTGTGTGGGGTATGGTTCGCGGCGCCAGGGGCAGAGAACATTGTGGAGGCGTGCGTGTGTGGGTTGGGGGCGTGTGGGTGCCGTGCTGAAGGCGCGACATGTGGGGGTGTAGGTGCGTTTGCGTGGCCTTGTGGTCTAGTGGTATGATTCTCGCTTAGGGTGCGAGAGGTCCCGGATTCGATCTCCGGCAAGGCCCTGCTCTTTGTCTCGCTTTTGCCTCGCTGCCGTTTACCGTTGTTTTGCTCGATTGTAGCGTTCTGCGGGGTGTTCAGGCATGCTGCTCAGGCTTGGGCGGCTGCACGTTGGGCAACACGCGGCTCTCTTGGCTGTCGCATCGTGGATGTGCCCGTCGCTCGAATTCGGTCAAAAGTGGTCGTGGGTGGCTGTGTGGGGTATGGTTCGCGGCGCCAGGGGACAGAGAACATTGTGGAGGCGTGCGTGTGTGGGTTGGGGGCGTGTGGGTGCCGTGCTGAAGGCGCGACATGTGGGGGTGTAGGTGCGTTTGCGTGGCCTTGTGGTCTAGTGGTATGATTCTCGCTTAGGGTGCGAGAGGTCCCGGATTCGATCTCCGGCAAGGCCCTGCTCTTTGTCTCGCTTTTGCCTCGCTGCCGTTTACCGTTGTTTTGCTCGATTGTAGCGTTCTGCGGGGTGTTCAGGCATGCTGCTCAGGCTTGGGCGGCTGCACGTTGGGCAACACGCGGCTCTCTTGGCTGTCGCATCGTGGATGTGCCCGTCGCTCGAATTCGGTCAAAAGTGGTCGTGGGTGGCTGTGTGGGGTATGGTTCGCGGCGCCAGGGGCAGAGAACATTGTGGAGGCGTGCGTGTGTGGGTTGGGGCGTGTGGGTGCCGTGCTGAAGGCGCGACATGTGGGGGTGTAGGTGCGTTTGCGTGGCCTTGTGGTCTAGTGGTATGATTCTCGCTTAGGGTGCGAGAGGTCCCGGATTCGATCTCCGGCAAGGCCCTGCTCTTTGTCTCGCTTTTGCCTCGCTGCCGTTTACCGTTGTTTTGCTCGATTGTAGCGTTCTGCGGGGTGTTCAGGCATGCTGCTCAGGCTTGGGCGGCTGCACGTTGGGCAACACACGGCTCTCTTGGCTGTCGCATCGTGGATGTGCCCGTCGCTCGAATTCGGTCAAAAGTGGTCGTGGGTGGCTGTGTGGGGTATGGTTCGCGGCGCCAGGGGCAGAGAACATTGTGGAGGCGTGCGTGTGTGGGTTGGGGGCGTGTGGGTGCCGTGCTGAAGGCGCGACATGTGGGGGTGTAGGTGCGTTTGCGTGGCCTTGTGGTCTAGTGGTATGATTCTCGCTTAGGGTGCGAGAGGTCCCGGATTCGATCTCCGGCAAGGCCCTGCTCTTTGTCTCGCTTTTGCCTCGCTGCCGTTTACCGTTGTTTTGCTCGATTGTAGCGTTCTGCGGGGTGTTCAGGCATGCTGCTCAGGCTTGGGCGGCTGCACGTTGGGCAACACGCGGCTCTCTTGGCTGTCGCATCGTGGATGTGCCCGTCGCTCGAATTCGGTCAAAAGTGGTCGTGGGTGGCTGTGTGGGGTATGGTTCGCGGCGCCAGGGGCAGAGAACATTGTGGAGGCGTGCGTGTGTGGGTTGGGGGCGTGTGGGTGCCGTGCTGAAGGCGCGACATGTGGGGGTGTAGGTGCGTTTGCGTGGCCTTGTGGTCTAGTGGTATGATTCTCGCTTAGGGTGCGAGAGGTCCCGGATTCGATCTCCGGCAAGGCCCTGCTCTTTGTCTCGCTTTTGCCTCGCTGCCGTTTACCGTTGTTTTGCTCGATTGTATCGTTCTGCGGGGTGTTCAGGCATGCTGCTCAGGCTTGGGCGGCTGCACGTTGGGCAACACGCGGCTCTCTTGGCTGTCGCATCGTGGATGTGCCCGTCGCTCGAATTCGGTCAAAAGTGGTCGTGGGTGGCTGTGTGGGGTATGGTTCGCGGCGCCAGGGGCAGAGAACATTGTGGAGGCGTGCGTGTGTGGGTTGGGGGCGTGTGGGTGCCGTGCTGAAGGCGCGACATGTGGGGGTGTAGGTGCGTTTGCGTGGCCTTGTGGTCTAGTGGTATGATTCTCGCTTAGGGTGCGAGAGGTCCCGGATTCGATCTCCGGCAAGGCCCTGCTCTTTGTCTCGCTTTTGCCTCGCTGCCGTTTACCGTTGTTTTGCTCGATTGTAGCGTTCTGCGGGGTGTTCAGGCATGCTGCTCAGGCTTGGGCGGCTGCACGTTGGGCAACACGCGGCTCTCTTGGCTGTCGCATCGTGGATGTGCCCGTCGCTCGAATTCGGTCAAAAGTGGTCGTGGGTGGCTGTGTGGGGTATGGTTCGCGGCGCCAGGGGCAGAGAACATTGTGGAGGCGTGCGTGTGTGGGTTGGGGGCGTGTGGGTGCCGTGCTGAAGGCGCGACATGTGGGGGTGTAGGTGCGTTTGCGTGGCCTTGTGGTCTAGTGGTATGATTCTCGCTTAGGGTGCGAGAGGTCCCGGATTCGATCTCCGGCAAGGCCCTGCTCTTTGTCTCGCTTTTGCCTCGCTGCCGTTTACCGTTGTTTTGCTCGATTGTAGCGTTCTGCGGGGTGTTCAGGCATGCTGCTCAGGCTTGGGCGGCTGCACGTTGGGCAACACGCGGCTCTCTTGGCTGTCGCATCGTGGATGTGCCCGTCGCTCGAATTCGGTCAAAAGTGGTCGTGGGTGGCTGTGTGGGGTATGGTTCGCGGCGCCAGGGGGCAGAGAACATTGTGGAGGCGTGCGTGTGTGGGTTGGGGGCGTGTGGGTGCCGTGCTGAAGGCGCGACATGTGGGGGTGTAGGTGCGTTTGCGTGGCCTTGTGGTCTAGTGGTATGATTCTCGCTTAGGGTGCGAGAGGTCCCGGATTCGATCTCCGGCAAGGCCCTGCTCTTTGTCTCGCTTTTGCCTCGCTGCCGTTTACCGTTGTTTTGCTCGATTGTAGCGTTCTGCGGGGTGTTCAGGCATGCTGCTCAGGCTTGGGCGGCTGCACGTTGGGCAACACGCGGCTCTCTTGGCTGTCGCATCGTGGATGTGCCCGTCGCTCGAATTCGGTCAAAAGTGGTCGTGGGTGGCTGTGTGGGGTATGGTTCGCGGCGCCAGGGGCAGAGAACATTGTGGAGGCGTGCGTGTGTGGGTTGGGGGCGTGTGGGTGCCGTGCTGAAGGCGCGACATGTGGGGGTGTAGGTGCGTTTGCGTGGCCTTGTGGTCTAGTGGTATGATTCTCGCTTAGGGTGCGAGAGGTCCCGGATTCGATCTCCGGCAAGGCCCTGCTCTTTGTCTCGCTTTTGCCTCGCTGCCGTTTACCGTTGTTTTGCTCGATTGTAGCGTTCTGCGGGGTGTTCAGGCATGCTGCTCAGGCTTGGGCGGCTGCACGTTGGGCAACACGCGGCTCTCTTGGCTGTCGCATCGTGGATGTGCCCGTCGCTCGAATTCGGTCAAAAGTGGTCGTGGGTGGCTGTGTGGGGTATGGTTCGCGGCGCCAGGTGGCAGAGAACATTGTGGAGGCGTGCGTGTGTGGGTTGGGGGCGTGTGGGTGCCGTGCTGAAGGCGCGACATGTGGGGGTGTAGGTGCGTTTGCGTGGCCTTGTGGTCTAGTGGTATGATTCTCGCTTAGGGTGCGAGAGGTCCCGGATTCGATCTCCGGCAAGGCCCTGCTCTTTGTCTCGCTTTTGCCTCGCTGCCGTTTACCGTTGTTTTGCTCGATTGTAGCGTTCTGCGGGGTGTTCAGGCATGCTGCTCAGGCTTGGGCGGCTGCACGTTGGGCAACACGCGGCTCTCTTGGCTGTCGCATCGTGGATGTGCCCGTCGCTCGAATTCGGTCAAAAGTGGTCGTGGGTGGCTGTGTGGGGTATGGTTCGCGGCGCCAGGTGGCAGAGAACATTGTGGAGGCGTGCGTGTGTGGGTTGGGGGCGTGTGGGTGCCGTGCTGAAGGCGCGACATGTGGGGGTGTAGGTGCGTTTGCGTGGCCTTGTGGTCTAGTGGTATGATTCTCGCTTAGGGTGCGAGAGGTCCCGGATTCGATCTCCGGCAAGGCCCTGCTCTTTGTCTCGCTTTTGCCTCGCTGCCGTTTACCGTTGTTTTGCTCGATTGTAGCGTTCTGCGGGGTGTTCAGGCATGCTGCTCAGGCTTGGGCGGCTGCACGTTGGGCAACACGCGGCTCTCTTGGCTGTCGCATCGTGGATGTGCCCGTCGCTCGAATTCGGTCAAAAGTGGTCGTGGGTGGCTGTGTGGGGTATGGTTCGCGGCGCCAGGGGGCAGAGAACATTGTGGAGGCGTGCGTGTGTGGGTTGGGGGCGTGTGGGTGCCGTGCTGAAGGCGCGACATGTGGGGGTGTAGGTGCGTTTGCGTGGCCTTGTGGTCTAGTGGTATGATTCTCGCTTAGGGTGCGAGAGGTCCCGGATTCGATCTCCGGCAAGGCCCTGCTCTTTGTCTCGCTTTTGCCTCGCTGCCGTTTACCGTTGTTTTGCTCGATTGTAGCGTTCTGCGGGGTGTTCAGGCATGCTGCTCAGGCTTGGGCGGCTGCACGTTGGGCAACACGCGGCTCTCTTGGCTGTCGCATCGTGGATGTGCCCGTCGCTCGAATTCGGTCAAAAGTGGTCGTGGGTGGCTGTGTGGGGTATGGTTCGCGGCGCCAGGGGGCAGAGAACATTGTGGAGGCGTGCGTGTGTGGGTTGGGGGCGTGTGGGTGCCGTGCTGAAGGCGCGACATGTGGGGGTGTAGGTGCGTTTGCGTGGCCTTGTGGTCTAGTGGTATGATTCTCGCTTAGGGTGCGAGAGGTCCCGGATTCGATCTCCGGCAAGGCCCTGCTCTTTGTCTCGCTTTTGCCTCGCTGCCGTTTACCGTTGTTTTGCTCGATTGTAGCGTTCTGCGGGGTGTTCAGGCATGCTGCTCAGGCTTGGGCGGCTGCACGTTGGGCAACACGCGGCTCTCTTGGCTGTCGCATCGTGGATGTGCCCGTCGCTCGAATTCGGTCAAAAGTGGTCGTGGGTGGCTGTGTGGGGTATGGTTCGCGGCGCCAGGGGGCAGAGAACATTGTGGAGGCGTGCGTGTGTGGGTTGGGGGCGTGTGGGTGCCGTGCTGAAGGCGCGACATGTGGGGGTGTAGGTGCGTTTGCGTGGCCTTGTGGTCTAGTGGTATGATTCTCGCTTAGGGTGCGAGAGGTCCCGGATTCGATCTCCGGCAAGGCCCTGCTCTTTGTCTCGCTTTTGCCTCGCTGCCGTTTACCGTTGTTTTGCTCGATTGTAGCGTTCTGCGGGGTGTTCAGGCATGCTGCTCAGGCTTGGGCGGCTGCACGTTGGGCAACACGCGGCTCTCTTGGCTGTCGCATCGTGGATGTGCCCGTCGCTCGAATTCGGTCAAAAGTGGTCGTGGGTGGCTGTGTGGGGTATGGTTCGCGGCGCCAGGGGGCAGAGAACATTGTGGAGGCGTGCGTGTGTGGGTTGGGGGCGTGTGGGTGCCGTGCTGAAGGCGCGACATGTGGGGGTGTAGGTGCGTTTGCGTGGCCTTGTGGTCTAGTGGTATGATTCTCGCTTAGGGTGCGAGAGGTCCCGGATTCGATCTCCGGCAAGGCCCTGCTCTTTGTCTCGCTTTTGCCTCGCTGCCGTTTACCGTTGTTTTGCTCGATTGTAGCGTTCTGCGGGGTGTTCAGGCATGCTGCTCAGGCTTGGGCGGCTGCACGTTGGGCAACACGCGGCTCTCTTGGCTGTCGCATCGTGGATGTGCCCGTCGCTCGAATTCGGTCAAAAGTGGTCGTGGGTGGCTGTGTGTGGGTATGGTTCGCGGCGCCAGGTGGCAGAGAACATTGTGGAGGCGTGCGTGGTTGGGTTGGCGCGTGTGGGTGCCGTGCTGAAGGCGCGACATGTGGGGGTGTAGGTGCGTTTGCGTGGCCTTGTGGTCTAGTGGTATGATTCTCGCTTAGGGTGCGAGAGGTCCCGGATTCGATCTCCGGCAAGGCCCTGCTCTTTGTCTCGCTTTTGCCTCGCTGCCGTTTACCGTTGTTTTGCTCGATTGTAGCGTTCTGCGGGGTGTTCAGGCATGCTGCTCAGGCTTGGGCGGCTGCACGTTGGGCAACACGCGGCTCTCTTGGCTGTCGCATCGTGGATGTGCCCGTCGCTCGAATTCGGTCAAAAGTGGTCGTGGGTGGCTGTGTGGGGTATGGTTCGCGGCGCCAGGTGGCAGAGAACATTGTGGAGGCGTGCGTGTGTGGGTTGGGGGCGTGTGGGTGCCGTGCTGAAGGCGCGACATGTGGGGGAGTGTAGGTGCGTTTGCGTGGCCTTGTGGTTC
>JAAVTJ010000260.1:0-85344 GCA_011947355.1 Phytophthora boehmeriae | reverse complement strand
GGTGCGAGAGGTCCCGGATTCGATCTCCGGCAAGGCCCTGCTCTTTGTCTCGCTTTTGCCTCGCTGCCGTTTACCGTTGTTTTGCTCGATTGTAGCGTTCTGCAGGGTGTTCAGGCATGCTGCTCAGGCTTGGGCGGCTGCGTTTGAGCAACACGCGGCTCTCTTGGCTGTCGCATCGTGGATGTGCCCGTCGCTCGAATTCGGTCAAAAGTGGTCGTGGGTGGCTGTGTGGGGTATGGTTCGCGGCGCCAGGGGGCAGAGAACATTGTGGAGGCGTGCGTGTGTGGGTTGGGGGCGTGTGGGTGCCGTGCTGAAGGCGCGACATGTGGGGTGTAGGTGCGTTTGCGTGGCCTTGTGGTCTAGTGGTATGATTCTCGCTTAGGGTGCGAGAGGTCCCGGATTCGATCTCCGGCAAGGCCCTGCTCTTTGTCTCGCTTTTGCCTCGCTGCCGTTTACCGTTGTTTTGCTCGATTGTATCGTTCTGCGGGGTGTTCAGGCATGCTGCTCAGGCTTGGGCGGCTGCACGTTGGGCAACACGCGGCTCTCTTGGCTGTCGCATCGTGGATGTGCCCGTCGCTCGAATTCGGTCAAAAGTGGTCGTGGGTGGCTGTGTGGGGTATGGTTCGCGGCGCCAGGGGCAGAGAACATTGTGGAGGCGTGCGTGTGTGGGTTGGGGGCGTGTGGGTGCCGTGCTGAAGGCGCGACATGTGGGGGTGTAGGTGCGTTTGCGTGGCCTTGTGGTCTAGTGGTATGATTCTCGCTTAGGGTGCGAGAGGTCCCGGATTCGATCTCCGGCAAGGCCCTGCTCTTTGTCTCGCTTTGCCTCGCTGCCGTTTACCGTTGTTTTGCTCGATTGTAGCGTTCTGCGGGGTGTTCAGGCATGCTGCTCAGGCTTGGGCGGCTGCACGTTGGGCAACACGCGGCTCTCTTGGCTGTCGCATCGTGGATGTGCCCGTCGCTCGAATTCGGTCAAAAGTGGTCGTGGGTGGCTGTGTGGGGTATGGTTCGCGGCGCCAGGGGCAGAGAACATTGTGGAGGCGTGCGTGTGGGTTGGGGGCGTGTGGGTGCCGTGCTGAAGGCGCGACATGTGGGGGTGTAGGTGCGTTTGCGTGGCCTTGTGGTCTAGTGGTATGATTCTCGCTTAGGGTGCGAGAGGTCCCGGATTCGATCTCCGGCAAGGCCCTGCTCTTTGTCTCGCTTTTGCCTCGCTGCCGTTTACCGTTGTTTTGCTCGATTGTATCGTTCTGCGGGGTGTTCAGGCATGCTGCTCAGGCTTGGGCGGCTGCACGTTGGGCAACACGCGGCTCTCTTGGCTGTCGCATCGTGGATGTGCCCGTCGCTCGAATTCGGTCAAAAGTGGTCGTGGGTGGCTGTGTGGGGTATGGTTCGCGGCGCCAGGGGCAGAGAACATTGTGGAGGCGTGCGTGTGTGGGTTGGGGGCGTGTGGGTGCCGTGCTGAAGGCGCGACATGTGGGGGTGTAGGTGCGTTTGCGTGGCCTTGTGGTCTAGTGGTATGATTCTCGCTTAGGGTGCGAGAGGTCCCGGATTCGATCTCCGGCAAGGCCCTGCTCTTTGTCTCGCTTTTGCCTCGCTGCCGTTTACCGTTGTTTTGCTCGATTGTATCGTTCTGCGGGGTGTTCAGGCATGCTGCTCAGGCTTGGGCGGCTGCACGTTGGGCAACACGCGGCTCTCTTGGCTGTCGCATCGTGGATGTGCCCGTCGCTCGAATTCGGTCAAAAGTGGTCGTGGGTGGCTGTGTGGGGTATGGTTCGCGGCGCCAGGGGCAGAGAACATTGTGGAGGCGTGCGTGTGTGGGTTGGGGGCGTGTGGGTGCCGTGCTGAAGGCGCGACATGTGGGGGTGTAGGTGCGTTTGCGTGGCCTTGTGGTCTAGTGGTATGATTCTCGCTTAGGGTGCGAGAGGTCCCGGATTCGATCTCCGGCAAGGCCCTGCTCTTTGTCTCGCTTTTGCCTCGCTGCCGTTTACCGTTGTTTTGCTCGATTGTATCGTTCTGCGGGGTGTTCAGGCATGCTGCTCAGGCTTGGGCGGCTGCACGTTGGGCAACACGCGGCTCTCTTGGCTGTCGCATCGTGGATGTGCCCGTCGCTCGAATTCGGTCAAAAGTGGTCGTGGGTGGCTGTGTGGGGTATGGTTCGCGGCGCCAGGGGCAGAGAACATTGTGGAGGCGTGCGTGTGTGGGTTGGGGGCGTGTGGGTGCCGTGCTGAAGGCGCGACATGTGGGGGTGTAGGTGCGTTTGCGTGGCCTTGTGGTCTAGTGGTATGATTCTCGCTTAGGGTGCGAGAGGTCCCGGATTCGATCTCCGGCAAGGCCCTGCTCTTTGTCTCGCTTTTGCCTCGCTGCCGTTTACCGTTGTTTTGCTCGATTGTATCGTTCTGCGGGGTGTTCAGGCATGCTGCTCAGGCTTGGGCGGCTGCACGTTGGGCAACACGCGGCTCTCTTGGCTGTCGCATCGTGGATGTGCCCGTCGCTCGAATTCGGTCAAAAGTGGTCGTGGGTGGCTGTGTGGGGTATGGTTCGCGGCGCCAGGGGCAGAGAACATTGTGGAGGTGCGTGTGTGGGTTGGGGGGTGTGGGTGCCGTGCTGAAGGCGCGACATGTGGGGGTGTAGGTGCGTTTGCGTGGCCTTGTGGTCTAGTGGTATGATTCTCGCTTAGGGTGCGAGAGGTCCCGGATTCGATCTCCGGCAAGGCCCTGCTCTTTGTCTCGCTTTTGCCTCGCTGCCGTTTACCGTTGTTTTGCTCGATTGTATCGTTCTGCGGGGTGTTCAGGCATGCTGCTCAGGCTTGGGCGGCTGCACGTTGGGCAACACGCGGCTCTCTTGGCTGTCGCATCGTGGATGTGCCCGTCGCTCGAATTCGGTCAAAAGTGGTCGTGGGTGGCTGTGTGGGGTATGGTTCGCGGCGCCAGGGGCAGAGAACATTGTGGAGGCGTGCGTGTGTGGGTTGGGGGCGTGTGGGTGCCGTGCTGAAGGCGCGACATGTGGGGGTGTAGGTGCGTTTGCGTGGCCTTGTGGTCTAGTGGTATGATTCTCGCTTAGGGTGCGAGAGGTCCCGGATTCGATCTCCGGCAAGGCCCTGCTCTTTGTCTCGCTTTTGCCTCGCTGCCGTTTACCGTTGTTTTGCTCGATTGTAGCGTTCTGCGGGGTGTTCAGGCATGCTGCTCAGGCTTGGGCGGCTGCACGTTGGGCAACACGCGGCTCTCTTGGCTGTCGCATCGTGGATGTGCCCGTCGCTCGAATTCGGTCAAAAGTGGTCGTGGGTGGCTGTGTAGGGTATGGTTCGCGGCGCCAGGGGCAGAGAACATTGTGGAGGCGTGCGTGTGTGGGTTGGGGGCGTGTGGGTGCCGTGCTGAAGGCGCGACATGTGGGGGTGTAGGTGCGTTTGCGTGGCCTTGTGGTCTAGTGGTATGATTCTCGCTTAGGGTGCGAGAGGTCCCGGATTCGATCTCCGGCAAGGCCCTGCTCTTTGTCTCGCTTTTGCCTCGCTGCCGTTTACCGTTGTTTTGCTCGATTGTATCGTTCTGCGGGGTGTTCAGGCATGCTGCTCAGGCTTGGGCGGCTGCACGTTGGGCAACACGCGGCTCTCTTGGCTGTCGCATCGTGGATGTGCCCGTCGCTCGAATTCGGTCAAAAGTGGTCGTGGGTGGCTGTGTGGGGTATGGTTCGCGGCGCCAGGGGCAGAGAACATTGTGGAGGCGTGCGTGTGTGGGTTGGGGGCGTGTGGGTGCCGTGCTGAAGGCGCGACATGTGGGGGTGTAGGTGCGTTTGCGTGGCCTTGTGGTCTAGTGGTATGATTCTCGCTTAGGGTGCGAGAGGTCCCGGATTCGATCTCCGGCAAGGCCCTGCTCTTTGTCTCGCTTTTGCCTCGCTGCCGTTTACCGTTGTTTTGCTCGATTGTAGCGTTCTGCGGGGTGTTCAGGCATGCTGCTCAGGCTTGGGCGGCTGCACGTTGGGCAACACGCGGCTCTCTTGGCTGTCGCATCGTGGATGTGCCCGTCGCTCGAATTCGGTCAAAAGTGGTCGTGGGTGGCTGTGTGGGGTATGGTTCGCGGCGCCAGGGGGCAGAGAACATTGTGGAGGCGTGCGTGTGTGGTTGGGGGCGTGTGGGTGCCGTGCTGAAGGCGCGACATGTGGGGGTGTAGGTGCGTTTGCGTGGCCTTGTGGTCTAGTGGTATGATTCTCGCTTAGGGTGCGAGAGGTCCCGGATTCGATCTCCGGCAAGGCCCTGCTCTTTGTCTCGCTTTTGCCTCGCTGCCGTTTACCGTTGTTTTGCTCGATTGTAGCGTTCTGCGGGGTGTTCAGGCATGCTGCTCAGGCTTGGGCGGCTGCACGTTGGGCAACACGCGGCTCTCTTGGCTGTCGCATCGTGGATGTGCCCGTCGCTCGAATTCGGTCAAAAGTGGTCGTGGGTGGCTGTGTGGGGTATGGTTCGCGGCGCCAGGGGGCAGAGAACATTGTGGAGGCGTGCGTGTGTGGGTTGGGGGCGTGTGGGTGCCGTGCTGAAGGCGCGACATGTGGGGGTGTAGGTGCGTTTGCGTGGCCTTGTGGTCTAGTGGTATGATTCTCGCTTAGGGTGCGAGAGGTCCCGGATTCGATCTCCGGCAAGGCCCTGCTCTTTGTCTCGCTTTTGCCTCGCTGCCGTTTACCGTTGTTTTGCTCGATTGTAGCGTTCTGCGGGGTGTTCAGGCATGCTGCTCAGGCTTGGGCGGCTGCACGTTGGGCAACACGCGGCTCTCTTGGCTGTCGCATCGTGGATGTGCCCGTCGCTCGAATTCGGTCAAAAGTGGTCGTGGGTGGCTGTGTGGGGTATGGTTCGCGGCGCCAGGGGACAGAGAACATTGTGGAGGCGTGCGTGTGTGGGTTGGGGGCGTGTGGGTGCCGTGCTGAAGGCGCGACATGTGGGGGTGTAGGTGCGTTTGCGTGGCCTTGTGGTCTAGTGGTATGATTCTCGCTTAGGGTGCGAGAGGTCCCGGATTCGATCTCCGGCAAGGCCCTGCTCTTTGTCTCGCTTTTGCCTCGCTGCCGTTTACCGTTGTTTTGCTCGATTGTAGCGTTCTGCGGGGTGTTCAGGCATGCTGCTCAGGCTTGGGCGGCTGCACGTTGGGCAACACGCGGCTCTCTTGGCTGTCGCATCGTGGATGTGCCCGTCGCTCGAATTCGGTCAAAAGTGGTCGTGGGTGGCTGTGTGGGGTATGGTTCGCGGCGCCAGGGGCAGAGAACATTGTGGAGGCGTGCGTGTGTGGGTTGGGGGCGTGTGGGTGCCGTGCTGAAGGCGCGACATGTGGGGTGTAGGTGCGTTTGCGTGGCCTTGTGGTCTAGTGGTATGATTCTCGCTTAGGGTGCGAGAGGTCCCGGATTCGATCTCCGGCAAGGCCCTGCTCTTTGTCTCGCTTTTGCCTCGCTGCCGTTTACCGTTGTTTTGCTCGATTGTATCGTTCTGCGGGGTGTTCAGGCATGCTGCTCAGGCTTGGGCGGCTGCACGTTGGGCAACACGCGGCTCTCTTGGCTGTCGCATCGTGGATGTGCCCGTCGCTCGAATTCGGTCAAAAGTGGTCGTGGGTGGCTGTGTGGGGTATGGTTCGCGGCGCCAGGGGCAGAGAACATTGTGGAGGCGTGCGTGTGTGGGTTGGGGGCGTGTGGGTGCCGTGCTGAAGGCGCGACATGTGGGGGTGTAGGTGCGTTTGCGTGGCCTTGTGGTCTAGTGGTATGATTCTCGCTTAGGGTGCGAGAGGTCCCGGATTCGATCTCCGGCAAGGCCCTGCTCTTTGTCTCGCTTTTGCCTCGCTGCCGTTTACCGTTGTTTTGCTCGATTGTAGCGTTCTGCGGGGTGTTCAGGCATGCTGCTCAGGCTTGGGCGGCTGCACGTTGGGCAACACGCGGCTCTCTTGGCTGTCGCATCGTGGATGTGCCCGTCGCTCGAATTCGGTCAAAAGTGGTCGTGGGTGGCTGTGTGGGGTATGGTTCGCGGCGCCAGGGGCAGAGAACATTGTGGAGGCGTGCGTGTGTGGGTTGGGGGCGTGTGGGTGCCGTGCTGAAGGCGCGACATGTGGGGGTGTAGGTGCGTTTGCGTGGCCTTGTGGTCTAGTGGTATGATTCTCGCTTAGGGTGCGAGAGGTCCCGGATTCGATCTCCGGCAAGGCCCTGCTCTTTGTCTCGCTTTTGCCTCGCTGCCGTTTACCGTTGTTTTGCTCGATTGTATCGTTCTGCGGGGTGTTCAGGCATGCTGCTCAGGCTTGGGCGGCTGCACGTTGGGCAACACGCGGCTCTCTTGGCTGTCGCATCGTGGATGTGCCCGTCGCTCGAATTCGGTCAAAAGTGGTCGTGGGTGGCTGTGTGGGGTATGGTTCGCGGCGCCAGGGGCAGAGAACATTGTGGAGGCGTGCGTGTGTGGGTTGGGGGCGTGTGGGTGCCGTGCTGAAGGCGCGACATGTGGGGGTGTAGGTGCGTTTGCGTGGCCTTGTGGTCTAGTGGTATGATTCTCGCTTAGGGTGCGAGAGGTCCCGGATTCGATCTCCGGCAAGGCCCTGCTCTTTGTCTCGCTTTTGCCTCGCTGCCGTTTACCGTTGTTTTGCTCGATTGTAGCGTTCTGCGGGGTGTTCAGGCATGCTGCTCAGGCTTGGGCGGCTGCACGTTGGGCAACACGCGGCTCTCTTGGCTGTCGCATCGTGGATGTGCCCGTCGCTCGAATTCGGTCAAAAGTGGTCGTGGGTGGCTGTGTGGGGTATGGTTCGCGGCGCCAGGGGGCAGAGAACATTGTGGAGGCGTGCGTGTGTGGGTTGGGGGCGTGTGGGTGCCGTGCTGAAGGCGCGACATGTGGGGGTGTAGGTGCGTTTGCGTGGCCTTGTGGTCTAGTGGTATGATTCTCGCTTAGGGTGCGAGAGGTCCCGGATTCGATCTCCGGCAAGGCCCTGCTCTTTGTCTCGCTTTTGCCTCGCTGCCGTTTACCGTTGTTTTGCTCGATTGTATCGTTCTGCGGGGTGTTCAGGCATGCTGCTCAGGCTTGGGCGGCTGCACGTTGGGCAACACGCGGCTCTCTTGGCTGTCGCATCGTGGATGTGCCCGTCGCTCGAATTCGGTCAAAAGTGGTCGTGGGTGGCTGTGTGGGGTATGGTTCGCGGCGCCAGGGGCAGAGAACATTGTGGAGGCGTGCGTGTGTGGGTTGGGGGCGTGTGGGTGCCGTGCTGAAGGCGCGACATGTGGGGGTGTAGGTGCGTTTGCGTGGCCTTGTGGTCTAGTGGTATGATTCTCGCTTAGGGTGCGAGAGGTCCCGGATTCGATCTCCGGCAAGGCCCTGCTCTTTGTCTCGCTTTTGCCTCGCTGCCGTTTACCGTTGTTTTGCTCGATTGTAGCGTTCTGCGGGGTGTTCAGGCATGCTGCTCAGGCTTGGGCGGCTGCACGTTGGGCAACACGCGGCTCTCTTGGCTGTCGCATCGTGGATGTGCCCGTCGCTCGAATTCGGTCAAAAGTGGTCGTGGGTGGCTGTGTGGGGTATGGTTCGCGGCGCCAGGGGGCAGAGAACATTGTGGAGGCGTGCGTGTGTGGGTTGGGGGCGTGTGGGTGCCGTGCTGAAGGCGCGACATGTGGGGGTGTAGGTGCGTTTGCGTGGCCTTGTGGTCTAGTGGTATGATTCTCGCTTAGGGTGCGAGAGGTCCCGGATTCGATCTCCGGCAAGGCCCTGCTCTTTGTCTCGCTTTTGCCTCGCTGCCGTTTACCGTTGTTTTGCTCGATTGTATCGTTCTGCGGGGTGTTCAGGCATGCTGCTCAGGCTTGGGCGGCTGCACGTTGGGCAACACGCGGCTCTCTTGGCTGTCGCATCGTGGATGTGCCCGTCGCTCGAATTCGGTCAAAAGTGGTCGTGGGTGGCTGTGTGGGGTATGGTTCGCGGCGCCAGGGGCAGAGAACATTGTGGAGGCGTGCGTGTGTGGGTTGGGGGCGTGTGGGTGCCGTGCTGAAGGCGCGACATGTGGGGGTGTAGGTGCGTTTGCGTGGCCTTGTGGTCTAGTGGTATGATTCTCGCTTAGGGTGCGAGAGGTCCCGGATTCGATCTCCGGCAAGGCCCTGCTCTTTGTCTCGCTTTTGCCTCGCTGCCGTTTACCGTTGTTTTGCTCGATTGTATCGTTCTGCGGGGTGTTCAGGCATGCTGCTCAGGCTTGGGCGGCTGCACGTTGGGCAACACGCGGCTCTCTTGGCTGTCGCATCGTGGATGTGCCCGTCGCTCGAATTCGGTCAAAAGTGGTCGTGGGTGGCTGTGTGGGGTATGGTTCGCGGCGCCAGGGGCAGAGAACATTGTGGAGGCGTGCGTGTGTGGGTTGGGGGCGTGTGGGTGCCGTGCTGAAGGCGCGACATGTGGGGTGTAGGTGCGTTTGCGTGGCCTTGTGGTCTAGTGGTATGATTCTCGCTTAGGGTGCGAGAGGTCCCGGATTCGATCTCCGGCAAGGCCCTGCTCTTTGTCTCGCTTTTGCCTCGCTGCCGTTTACCGTTGTTTTGCTCGATTGTATCGTTCTGCGGGGTGTTCAGGCATGCTGCTCAGGCTTGGGCGGCTGCACGTTGGGCAACACACGGCTCTCTTGGCTGTCGCATCGTGGATGTGCCCGTCGCTCGAATTCGGTCAAAAGTGGTCGTGGGTGGCTGTGTGGGGTATGGTTCGCGGCGCCAGGGGCAGAGAACATTGTGGAGGCGTGCGTGTGTGGGTTGGGGGCGTGTGGGTGCCGTGCTGAAGGCGCGACATGTGGGGGTGTAGGTGCGTTTGCGTGGCCTTGTGGTCTAGTGGTATGATTCTCGCTTAGGGTGCGAGAGGTCCCGGATTCGATCTCCGGCAAGGCCCTGCTCTTTGTCTCGCTTTTGCCTCGCTGCCGTTTACCGTTGTTTTGCTCGATTGTCGTTCTGCGGGGTGTTCAGGCATGCTGCTCAGGCTTGGGCGGCTGCACGTTGGGCAACACGCGGCTCTCTTGGCTGTCGCATCGTGGATGTGCCCGTCGCTCGAATTCGGTCAAAAGTGGTCGTGGGTGGCTGTGTGGGGTATGGTTCGCGGCGCCAGGGGCAGAGAACATTGTGGAGGCGTGCGTGTGTGGGTTGGGGGCGTGTGGGTGCCGTGCTGAAGGCGCGACATGTGGGGGTGTAGGTGCGTTTGCGTGGCCTTGTGGTCTAGTGGTATGATTCTCGCTTAGGGTGCGAGAGGTCCCGGATTCGATCTCCGGCAAGGCCCTGCTCTTTGTCTCGCTTTTGCCTCGCTGCCGTTTACCGTTGTTTTGCTCGATTGTATCGTTCTGCGGGGTGTTCAGGCATGCTGCTCAGGCTTGGGCGGCTGCACGTTAGGCAACACACGGCTCTCATAACTGTCGCATCGTGGATGTGCCCGTCGCTCGAATTCGGTCAAAAGTGGTCGTGGGTGGCTGTGTAGGGTATGGTTCGCGGCGCCAGGGGCAGAGAACATTGTGGAGGCGTGCGTGTGTGGGTTGGGGGCGTGTGGGTGCCGTGCTGAAGGCGCGACATGTGGGGGTGTAGGTGCGTTTGCGTGGCCTTGTGGTCTAGTGGTATGATTCTCGCTTAGGGTGCGAGAGGTCCCGGATTCGATCTCCGGCAAGGCCCTGCTCTTTGTCTCGCTTTTGCCTCGCTGCCGTTTACCGTTGTTTTGCTCGATTGTATCGTTCTGCGGGGTGTTCAGGCATGCTGCTCAGGCTTGGGCGGCTGCACGTTGGGCAACACGCGGCTCTCTTGGCTGTCGCATCGTGGATGTGCCCGTCGCTCGAATTCGGTCAAAAGTGGTCGTGGGTGGCTGTGTGGGGTATGGTTCGCGGCGCCAGGGGCAGAGAACATTGTGGAGGCGTGCGTGTGTGGGTTGGGGGCGTGTGGGTGCCGTGCTGAAGGCGCGACATGTGGGGGTGTAGGTGCGTTTGCGTGGCCTTGTGGTCTAGTGGTATGATTCTCGCTTAGGGTGCGAGAGGTCCCGGATTCGATCTCCGGCAAGGCCCTGCTCTTTGTCTCGCTTTTGCCTCGCTGCCGTTTACCGTTGTTTTGCTCGATTGTAGCGTTCTGCGGGGTGTTCAGGCATGCTGCTCAGGCTTGGGCGGCTGCACGTTGGGCAACACGCGGCTCTCTTGGCTGTCGCATCGTGGATGTGCCCGTCGCTCGAATTCGGTCAAAAGTGGTCGTGGGTGGCTGTGTGGGGTATGGTTCGCGGCGCCAGGGGCAGAGAACATTGTGGAGGCGTGCGTGTGTGGGTTGGGGCGTGTGGGTGCCGTGCTGAAGGCGCGACATGTGGGGGTGTAGGTGCGTTTGCGTGGCCTTGTGGTCTAGTGGTATGATTCTCGCTTAGGGTGCGAGAGGTCCCGGATTCGATCTCCGGCAAGGCCCTGCTCTTTGTCTCGCTTTTGCCTCGCTGCCGTTTACCGTTGTTTTGCTCGATTGTAGCGTTCTGCGGGGTGTTCAGGCATGCTGCTCAGGCTTGGGCGGCTGCACGTTGGGCAACACGCGGCTCTCTTGGCTGTCGCATCGTGGATGTGCCCGTCGCTCGAATTCGGTCAAAAGTGGTCGTGGGTGGCTGTGTGGGGTATGGTTCGCGGCGCCAGGGGCAGAGAACATTGTGGAGGCGTGCGTGTGTGGGTTGGGGGCGTGTGGGTGCCGTGCTGAAGGCGCGACATGTGGGGGTGTAGGTGCGTTTGCGTGGCCTTGTGGTCTAGTGGTATGATTCTCGCTTAGGGTGCGAGAGGTCCCGGATTCGATCTCCGGCAAGGCCCTGCTCTTTGTCTCGCTTTTGCCTCGCTGCCGTTTACCGTTGTTTTGCTCGATTGTAGCGTTCTGCGGGGTGTTCAGGCATGCTGCTCAGGCTTGGGCGGCTGCACGTTGGGCAACACGCGGCTCTCTTGGCTGTCGCATCGTGGATGTGCCCGTCGCTCGAATTCGGTCAAAAGTGGTCGTGGGTGGCTGTGTGGGGTATGGTTCGCGGCGCCAGGGGCAGAGAACATTGTGGAGGCGTGCGTGTGTGGGTTGGGGGCGTGTGGGTGCCGTGCTGAAGGCGCGACATGTGGGGGTGTAGGTGCGTTTGCGTGGCCTTGTGGTCTAGTGGTATGATTCTCGCTTAGGGTGCGAGAGGTCCCGGATTCGATCTCCGGCAAGGCCCTGCTCTTTGTCTCGCTTTTGCCTCGCTGCCGTTTACCGTTGTTTTGCTCGATTGTAGCGTTCTGCGGGGTGTTCAGGCATGCTGCTCAGGCTTGGGCGGCTGCACGTTGGGCAACACGCGGCTCTCTTGGCTGTCGCATCGTGGATGTGCCCGTCGCTCGAATTCGGTCAAAAGTGGTCGTGGGTGGCTGTGTGGGGTATGGTTCGCGGCGCCAGGGGCAGAGAACATTGTGGAGGCGTGCGTGTGTGGGTTGGGGCGTGTGGGTGCCGTGCTGAAGGCGCGACATGTGGGGGTGTAGGTGCGTTTGCGTGGCCTTGTGGTCTAGTGGTATGATTCTCGCTTAGGGTGCGAGAGGTCCCGGATTCGATCTCCGGCAAGGCCCTGCTCTTTGTCTCGCTTTTGCCTCGCTGCCGTTTACCGTTGTTTTGCTCGATTGTAGCGTTCTGCGGGGTGTTCAGGCATGCTGCTCAGGCTTGGGCGGCTGCACGTTGGGCAACACGCGGCTCTCTTGGCTGTCGCATCGTGGATGTGCCCGTCGCTCGAATTCGGTCAAAAGTGGTCGTGGGTGGCTGTGTGGGGTATGGTTCGCGGCGCCAGGGGCAGAGAACATTGTGGAGGCGTGCGTGTGTGGGTTGGGGGCGTGTGGGTGCCGTGCTGAAGGCGCGACATGTGGGGGTGTAGGTGCGTTTGCGTGGCCTTGTGGTCTAGTGGTATGATTCTCGCTTAGGGTGCGAGAGGTCCCGGATTCGATCTCCGGCAAGGCCCTGCTCTTTGTCTCGCTTTTGCCTCGCTGCCGTTTACCGTTGTTTTGCTCGATTGTAGCGTTCTGCGGGGTGTTCAGGCATGCTGCTCAGGCTTGGGCGGCTGCACGTTGGGCAACACGCGGCTCTCTTGGCTGTCGCATCGTGGATGTGCCCGTCGCTCGAATTCGGTCAAAAGTGGTCGTGGGTGGCTGTGTGGGGTATGGTTCGCGGCGCCAGGGGCAGAGAACATTGTGGAGGCGTGCGTGTGTGGGTTGGGGGCGTGTGGGTGCCGTGCTGAAGGCGCGACATGTGGGGGTGTAGGTGCGTTTGCGTGGCCTTGTGGTCTAGTGGTATGATTCTCGCTTAGGGTGCGAGAGGTCCCGGATTCGATCTCCGGCAAGGCCCTGCTCTTTGTCTCGCTTTTGCCTCGCTGCCGTTTACCGTTGTTTTGCTCGATTGTAGCGTTCTGCGGGGTGTTCAGGCATGCTGCTCAGGCTTGGGCGGCTGCACGTTGGGCAACACGCGGCTCTCTTGGCTGTCGCATCGTGGATGTGCCCGTCGCTCGAATTCGGTCAAAAGTGGTCGTGGGTGGCTGTGTGGGGTATGGTTCGCGGCGCCAGGTGGCAGAGAACATTGTGGAGGCGTGCGTGTGTGGGTTGGGGGCGTGTGGGTGCCGTGCTGAAGGCGCGACATGTGGGGGTGTAGGTGCGTTTGCGTGGCCTTGTGGTCTAGTGGTATGATTCTCGCTTAGGGTGCGAGAGGTCCCGGATTCGATCTCCGGCAAGGCCCTGCTCTTTGTCTCGCTTTTGCCTCGCTGCCGTTTACCGTTGTTTTGCTCGATTGTAGCGTTCTGCGGGGTGTTCAGGCATGCTGCTCAGGCTTGGGCGGCTGCACGTTGGGCAACACGCGGCTCTCTTGGCTGTCGCATCGTGGATGTGCCCGTCGCTCGAATTCGGTCAAAAGTGGTCGTGGGTGGCTGTGTGGGGTATGGTTCGCGGCGCCAGGTGGCAGAGAACATTGTGGAGGCGTGCGTGTGTGGGTTGGGGGCGTGTGGGTGCCGTGCTGAAGGCGCGACATGTGGGGGTGTAGGTGCGTTTGCGTGGCCTTGTGGTCTAGTGGTATGATTCTCGCTTAGGGTGCGAGAGGTCCCGGATTCGATCTCCGGCAAGGCCCTGCTCTTTGTCTCGCTTTTGCCTCGCTGCCGTTTACCGTTGTTTTGCTCGATTGTAGCGTTCTGCGGGGTGTTCAGGCATGCTGCTCCAGGCTTGGGCGGCTGCACGTTGGGCAACACGCGGCTCTCTTGGCTGTCGCATCGTGGATGTGCCCGTCGCTCGAATTCGGTCAAAAGTGGTCGTGGGTGGCTGTGTGGGGTATGGTTCGCGGCGCCAGGTGGCAGAGAACATTGTGGAGGCGTGCGTGTGTGGGTTGGGGGCGTGTGGGTGCCGTGCTGAAGGCGCGACATGGGGGTGTAGGTGCGTTTGCGTGGCCTTGTGGTCTAGTGGTATGATTCTCGCTTAGGGTGCGAGAGGTCCCGGATTCGATCTCCGGCAAGGCCCTGCTCTTTGTCTCGCTTTTGCCTCGCTGCCGTTTACCGTTGTTTTGCTCGATTGTAGCGTTCTGCGGGGTGTTCAGGCATGCTGCTCAGGCTTGGGCGGCTGCACGTTGGGCAACACGCGGCTCTCTTGGCTGTCGCATCGTGGATGTGCCCGTCGCTCGAATTCGGTCAAAAGTGGTCGTGGGTGGCTGTGTGGGGTATGGTTCGCGGCGCCAGGTGGCAGAGAACATTGTGGAGGCGTGCGTGTGTGGGTTGGGGGCGTGTGGGTGCCGTGCTGAAGGCGCGACATGTGGGGGTGTAGGTGCGTTTGCGTGGCCTTGTGGTCTAGTGGTATGATTCTCGCTTAGGGTGCGAGAGGTCCCGGATTCGATCTCCGGCAAGGCCCTGCTCTTTGTCTCGCTTTTGCCTCGCTGCCGTTTACCGTTGTTTTGCTCGATTGTAGCGTTCTGCGGGGTGTTCAGGCATGCTGCTCAGGCTTGGGCGGCTGCACGTTGGGCAACACGCGGCTCTCTTGGCTGTCGCATCGTGGATGTGCCCGTCGCTCGAATTCGGTCAAAAGTGGTCGTGGGTGGCTGTGTGGGGTATGGTTCGCGGCGCCAGGTGGCAGAGAACATTGTGGAGGCGTGCGTGTGTGGGTTGGGGGCGTGTGGGTGCCGTGCTGAAGGCGCGACATGTGGGGGTGTAGGTGCGTTTGCGTGGCCTTGTGGTCTAGTGGTATGATTCTCGCTTAGGGTGCGAGAGGTCCCGGATTCGATCTCCGGCAAGGCCCTGCTCTTTGTCTCGCTTTTGCCTCGCTGCCGTTTACCGTTGTTTTGCTCGATTGTAGCGTTCTGCGGGGTGTTCAGGCATGCTGCTCAGGCTTGGGCGGCTGCACGTTGGGCAACACGCGGCTCTCTTGGCTGTCGCATCGTGGATGTGCCCGTCGCTCGAATTCGGTCAAAAGTGGTCGTGGGTGGCTGTGTGGGGTATGGTTCGCGGCGCCAGGTGGCAGAGAACATTGTGGAGGCGTGCGTGTGTGGGTTGGGGGCGTGTGGGTGCCGTGCTGAAGGCGCGACATGTGGGGGTGTAGGTGCGTTTGCGTGGCCTTGTGGTCTAGTGGTATGATTCTCGCTTAGGGTGCGAGAGGTCCCGGATTCGATCTCCGGCAAGGCCCTGCTCTTTGTCTCGCTTTTGCCTCGCTGCCGTTTACCGTTGTTTTGCTCGATTGTAGCGTTCTGCGGGGTGTTCAGGCATGCTGCTCAGGCTTGGGCGGCTGCACGTTGGGCAACACGCGGCTCTCTTGGCTGTCGCATCGTGGATGTGCCCGTCGCTCGAATTCGGTCAAAAGTGGTCGTGGGTGGCTGTGTGGGGTATGGTTCGCGGCGCCAGGTGGCAGAGAACATTGTGGAGGCGTGCGTGTGTGGGTTGGGGGCGTGTGGGTGCCGTGCTGAAGGCGCGACATGTGGGGGTGTAGGTGCGTTTGCGTGGCCTTGTGGTCTAGTGGTATGATTCTCGCTTAGGGTGCGAGAGGTCCCGGATTCGATCTCCGGCAAGGCCCTGCTCTTTGTCTCGCTTTTGCCTCGCTGCCGTTTACCGTTGTTTTGCTCGATTGTAGCGTTCTGCGGGGTGTTCAGGCATGCTGCTCAGGCTTGGGCGGCTGCACGTTGGGCAACACGCGGCTCTCTTGGCTGTCGCATCGTGGATGTGCCCGTCGCTCGAATTCGGTCAAAAGTGGTCGTGGGTGGCTGTGTGGGGTATGGTTCGCGGCGCCAGGTGGCAGAGAACATTGTGGAGGCGTGCGTGTGTGGGTTGGGGGCGTGTGGGTGCCGTGCTGAAGGCGCGACATGTGGGGGTGTAGGTGCGTTTGCGTGGCCTTGTGGTCTAGTGGTATGATTCTCGCTTAGGGTGCGAGAGGTCCCGGATTCGATCTCCGGCAAGGCCCTGCTCTTTGTCTCGCTTTTGCCTCGCTGCCGTTTACTGTTGTAAAAGCTGTGCTTGACAAAGACGAGCACGAAGAGGAGCTTTTCAACGATTTACGGTTTGTCGAAGGCCCCCCGGCAGGGAGTACGAAGGGTCGTCATGGTGGTTTCCGGCCGCTCTCCAAACAAGCGCCGAATGTATCACGCCCGTCATGATCGGTTGCTTGAGCAGTACTTTGGACCATACCCTGTCTACAATTTGCACGATTTCAGGCGACGATTTCGGATGAGCCAGCAAGTGTTCTCGACCGTTTTGCAAGCCCTGGTGAATTATGATTCGTTCTTTGTTCAGAAGCAAGATGCTGCTGGACGTGTCGGCATTTCCAGTCTGTTGAAAGGTACTAGTGCTCTCCGAGTGCTTGCCTACGCCTCATCGTTTGATGCCATCGATGAGAACTTAGAGATGTCTGAGAACACTGTCAACAACTGTGTCCAGCATTTCCGTGAGGCTGTAAATCTGTCTAGGTGTCTAGACATCCGCCATTCACCGGCGTGCCCACAGTGGCAACGCTTATCGTGCGTCATGCCAAACTACGCGGCAAACTGACTCATGCACAATTGCAAAACGACCTCGTGGAATATTTGTGGCAGCGGCATGGTGCATATCTGTAATATATATGTATGTATATTGGTGCAATCCAAACACGAACTTCATCGATCAAACGACCGCGCTGGATTGACCTGCCGGTTGGTCCACCCCAGACGTCAGCGATGACTCGGATTGGTAGGCCAGCGGAGTCGTCGCTTCAGTGTCAGGGTTGCAAGGCTGTGCTCCAAGATATTGTGTATCGCTGCATGATCCGGTACCCATGTTTACAATAGAACGGTCTGGGAGACCGTGAAGATTCCCACGAGAATCTTGAAGCTCAGCTTTGAGCCTCTTCAAGGCTGCTTGCTTCTTTAGAAGCAGAAACTCCGCAGTGAGGGGTGATCTGTACATGTCAGCACTGCATGTACTTAAAGACACCGTTCTTCGGTGTGGCTTTGTACAGTGCGACCGGGTTATGCTCAATGTTGAGTGGAGATCGGCCACTACCACAATTGCCTCGACCTTTGTGTATTAAGCCACAAACTTAGAGACCACATGCGAAATCATCAAGAACCGTGACGCCAAAGACGCTTCAGTACGCTTCACTACGAACTTTTCCTGTCGTCGAAGCTCCGTATTAAACGACTCCTTCACTTTGCCATAAAGGTCATCGCCCGTTTGGTAAATGCCAACAATGGGATCGCAGCTAACCGTAAGCCATGCTTGACACATCACCTTGTCCTCGTGCAGCTCGTAGTTAGCACCGCGTGCCTTGGACATGGCATGGCTGTGTCTTGTACAATCTTCCTAATGGCTACATTTGCACGGGTATCTGTGCCGCTAATTTTGGCCTGTGGTTTGGCAGTCTGACAGCGATTTCCAAATTTAGATTGGCTATACCAATAATGTTGGGAACAATATGCCAAATTCAACTGCCACATTTGCGTTTAGAATGAATAGCAGTGCCGTTGGAGATATTCTAAGAAGAGACCACAATTTAGTGGGGAACAGAAACTTTTAACCCCGGGAATTCATGGATAGCTGTGCCTTGGTTATAGTACAATAATACGAATATTCTACCCTATATGAAGGAGTGCCAATAGAATTTCATTAGTTTCATGCTGTATTTAGGACCCCAACGCTGTCAGCTCCATAGTGTGCTGTTTGAACAGTTTTCAGATATTTAGAGGGTACATAAGTGGGAGGGTTGATTAGGGCAAATCGTGGGAAAATTATTATCTGGCTATCGCAGGAAACGTTTTCAAAAATTTGAGCACTAACAAGAAAAACACAAGGAAGGCATCGTGCGGCGACGAGTATAATGCTTCACAAACTGCTGATGTGAATAAAAACGACTCATACCAATACGTTTTAAATATTCAGCTATCGATTGCAGCTATTAGCTTTACTTGTTGGAAAAGGCCGGATATACCTGACTTGTCGATTCTCACCATTTTTGCCCCTTTTCTCCCTGTTCTTACAGGCACCCCGTATTAAAAGAACACTAATTCACAGTCTTTGAATCGAGTTGTCACGAAGACCTGCCGACTATATGGTAAGACACTTGATGATTCCCACAAGTGAGTGCAAGGCGTGCAGAAAAAAACGTGGCAATTTACTTGAGCTTTTAGGAAAGTGGCAGGCCCTATTGAAGTTGAAGAGCAAGCACCTGGCACACAAGTATCTCGTCTAGTCCGAGCAGACGTGGTGTTTGCTCCTCGTGACAACTGGAAAGCCGCAACACCAAACTAGCTGAAGACAAACTGTAACGATGGATTAGTGATCCCGTCGACATTGCACGAAATGATGATGACACGCCCGCCGAGTCTGTGCTTCAGTTTTTGCAGAAGCTGAAGCGCAATCATAAATACCAGATTATTCCAAAGGTAGTGAGAGTACTATTTGCGATTCTACCATCGTCATGTCAGCTTGAGCGTAACTTCAGAATCAGCGGAAATTTTGATGACGGCACAGCGTGCCGGCCTCACAGAGCACAACGTGGACATGTGTTCGTTCCTAGGCAGAACCGTAAATTGTTCATTTGCTGCAGTGTAAAGAGATTCCGCAAAACCAGCACTAGGAATTCCTACCTACCATCTTCGTTGTTCCCGTTGACATGGGTCTGGATCTAGTGGAAATGACGAGTGAAGAGATCCTCGCCACTTTTCAACCAAGCATCGAATTATACGACGAAGAAGAAAAGTCGTCGTCGTAGTCAACGTGCGTTTACTGACCCAACAATATGCAATCACTTCCGTGCATGACGGCGGGTCCCTCTCGAATGTGAAGACAAAGCTTAGCGAGCGCAATTGTGAAATGAGGTCCACGATAGGCCAGATGTAGCGTGTAGTGTATATACCGAGCAGTAGCCAACTACTAAAGCATTAGACAAGGAATTGCGCTTCACTCATGTACTACTGTACGTCACATTTATTTCCCAGGGCATCACAAATGCCAACTCCGCCATCAATCCACTGTCGGCCTTCTCCACCGACGTGACCACTGATCACGGCTACACAACCGCATATCGTGGTCATCACTACTGCCCTCCTGTTGTGAGATTTTCCATGGATGAGGCTCTGTAGACCACTACGACGTTGGCCGCCTCTAATTTCACTATTGCCAATAGCCACCGTCGTCACGATCATCCTGTCCCGTATTCTTGGCCGCTGACAGGTCCCGCGGCTTCCACAATTTCAACACACCAGCATCACTACTACTACCAACACACCCACCAGCACTATCACCGATTAAGACCATCGTCACCAGCATTGGGTCCCGTTCACCACCGAGAAATATCATCGCTTCGGGCGTCACCATGAATGGCATATACTCCACAATGACCACTGTCGCAACCAATGATCAATGTCGTTGCCACGACTGGTCCCGGTCGCACCCACAAACGGCGCCTGCACTCGGGTCAACAAAAATTTCAACTGTATTAGCTGCATTGCTGCAGACCTTCACCACCACCGACATGGCCATCAATCACAACCATCGCCGCCGACATTGACGCTGCCACGTAACGAGACCATCGCTACCGTCAATATCCCGTACGTCCCCGACAGCGACCACTCCCAAGACCATCACGACGTTGACCGTCGCCACCACCGTCGTGACCAATCCTTTGCGTACGCCACCGAGAACAACTACCACCACCGTCTCCTCCACCGATCGTCACAGCCGATTTGTCCCGTACGTGTGGTAAAGTAAATTCGCTGTAATCCAACTACGCCGCTGACGGCACACCTGCAACAGATGATCGACGACGAAGATTCGTTCGTACGCCAGGAAGATTCCTTTGGAGGTGAATCGTCGAGGGCATGGTGACCAAAGATTCAAGTGTTGCATTTTTGATAAGCAAGATCACGTCCCAATACAGGAAGGAACCCGCACGTAGCGAACCTTCGTTGGGCGTACGTAGTTGTGGATACGTACCCTGCCAAAGGTTCGTGCATACTTTGGGTCCAAAGATCATAAGCCTCGGTTCGGGCGACCCTTTGCAACTTCAGGTTGAGAACGAAGAGTCGTTTGACGGCAACGCAGCATGTAGAATATCCATAACGGATCATATTTCACTTGATATTGTATACTCCATAGGAATTGCATAATTAAGAGATAGGCCTGAAAGGGCAACGATCAGAACAGAATTATCCCTCTAGCACGCAAGTTACGCCCTGCGTTTTCGTAGGCGACGGGGCACTTGTGTGTGAATGATGCCTGTCCGATGACCCGTAGCATAACAGCGAGGGTTCATTGGACAGACCAAGGGTGTAGAGTGTGGCCTGTTGGCGTTATGGCGTATTGTTGCCTATTGCACGCGCGTGAGGGTGAGGATTTGCCTCCAAGAGTGTTTTCCAACCGGAAAGAATTTTCGGTGGTGGCAAAGTATCCTTCCGCTGTTGGTACTGTGTTATCCTACTGCAAGGACTAGTGTTGGTCGAGCTAGTGACGTGCTGTTATATCGGTTGGCACTAACCAAGCGAGATTACAAGGTCCAGTCCGTCCCGGTGGAAGGGATCGATCTGGGGTCTTTAGGTCTTGGTCCGAACACTCGTTGGCCATACCGGTAGACGAGTTGTTGTGGGTAAAGCTTATAGCACCTCTATCGAGCGTTCATTTGGACTGAATTTCCCTGTACCGCATACGTAGCCGACAATTACCACCGCACTCTGGCGTCCAGAATGGCAACTGCTGAGCCCCGCCACCACCGACGCCGCTACTGACGATGCTCTCACCACCATAAAAACCACCGATAAAACCCACCACCACGAAAGACCCATGCGTCTAGCGGCGTGCTTCCACCAGTCGACAGCATGTGGACGGGATGATTATCCATCCACATGCACACGGAAATTTCTGGAAACATTTTGTTCGCCGCAATCTCGACTGTCCCTCGCGGCAGCTCAGCAGGACGTCCTGTGTGCACAACTTTCTTCGTAACTACTCCCTTTGCATATCCCGCCCTGTTTGTTTGAAAAGTTCCCGTGAAATACAGGGGCCTATGTAGAAGTCTCAGTGCCAGAACAGCCGAAGTGTAGAACCGATCGGTAACTACAAGGCGGTACGGTGTTGTGGGCGACGGCGTCAGGAGGAGCACATTCATAATGCGCATACCTGCAGCCGCACCAGATGATCTGTCGGCCGGCCATGCTGGCTCCTGCTCCAGTGGCCACGCCAAACCCCGTGTGTGTGTGGCGTAAGCATCCTTGCGATCAAGAAACCGATACCACGTAGAATCGCCCAGGCCTCTACAGGTCGTTCAGCCCACAGACGCCTGCGCGCATCTTGCCTTGGCTCGACGGCGTCTGGATTCACCTTGCATTATCTCTTTCATATTTCATACACTCACTTTTCAATGGTCTGCGTATGGCACACGTTCGTTTCTCGTGCTACAATTGAGGCGGTAAGAAAAAGAAAAGCAGCGCAAGTGGGTCCTCATCTACTCAAGACACGCTTGAACTGGGCCCATGTGGACCGTCGTAAAGACCCTGTACGTCGGTTCGGATCCAAAATTGGACGAATCTACAGTAACACAAGTATTTAGCGATAAATAATGCGCACAGAAATAAATATACTTACCGTGCTCCCAATCAGTGTGACGCATCTCCCTTATTAGCGTCTTATTTGTCGCAACGCGCAAGAAGTGACTGTCAGGCAAGTCCTGTGCTGCATCGCCCTCTTTGTCAGATGGGTAGATAAATTCCCAGTCGCCTCTGTCCGAATTTAGCGCGGAGTCCTTGGCGGCTGTATCTTCGGCTGGCACAAAACATGGATCGTCGGCTGTTACATTGTCGCCATCATCTTGATTTTCACCTCTTGATTCAACCTCTAAATCGCGGTCATCTTCACTACTTTCGCTTTCACTCACAATCGACCCAGCACATCTGCGCTTCCAGTTGCTTGCACTTGCGACCCACTGAGCGGGTAGTCAACAGCGGCTCCGATGCTGGATTTGGTTTTGGCCCCACACCAGCTCCCACAGCCAATGTTGGACCTTGATCCAACATCGATTCGTGACATGCTCACTAGCGCGTGCATTCCAATTTGGGCTCAAACCCAGATCCAACTCCACGGAGTGCAACATGTCGGCCATCGCACCACTGATCGCTCCATTTGCATCCTCGCCATCGTTTCTGCCTGCCTCCTTCGCCGTTTCTTCGCAGCTTGCCATCAATTGCGGTGGTGGGTTCGTCGACACGGCCCTACCAACTGCCTTTGCCGCTGGTTTGGGTTGTGGGGCAGCCTTGCGGGTCTCCCTCGACTTCGAAGTGGCCTGCTTGGCCTCTGCTGTCGTCCGCGGCGTGCTTGGGCTCGTCATATCAGGTGCAGCATGGGATGCAGTCTCCTTGGCGTCTGCTCGGGCACGTTCGGCTTCTGCCGCAGCTTTTGAAGCTGGGCGTGCACCATCATTGATGGTGGGTGTCTTGCAGCAGCTTTCTCTCGGCGTAGGTGACGTTCACGGCGCTCGCCTGCAAGACGCTGCTTCCTCTCGGCCGCGGTGAGTTAGCGCTTAGGAGCCTTTCCTTCAGGAGCAGCCATCACTTGTGCTTAACCCGTCAAATCTGCAAATGACGGTTTGGCAGCTCAGCACAGCCACCAATTCGAGCACATCCCAGACTATCTCCCCTTCCCACACTGTATCCTTCGATCTTCCCGCCACGTCCCGGCCAGCAACACATTAGCCCTAGACCTATGCATCACTGGTCTATTCTCTTTTAAATAAAGTATCAGCATAAGTTTAATGCAAAACCAAGCTTATAATCCATTATGTTGGACCGTCCAACATAACATGGATCCTAAACAGTGGAAATTTATCCTGGTACACCCGTTATGTTGGACAGTCCAACATATGGGGGTTAAGTTTAGGTTTAATATAATTAAAAGGGAGAGGGCGCGAGCGAAAATTGAACTTAGTTCCTGAGTCCAGACAGTTCTAAGTATTAATCAGAATCAAACCTCTAGTTCGATTCATTTTATGGTTGGGGTGATTTCATTTGGATGTGTGTTGGCGAAGTTTCATTCTTGATAACACCAAAAACCGTATTCATACCCCCGTGAAGCTTGCGCTGGATGTCGCTGTTCAATTGTTCATAACCGACGACTGGCGCAGGTTCTTGCCGATACTTCGAGCAGGATCTTTCGGCAAACATAGCATCAATCTGTTGGATGAACTCGTCGCGCAAACGTCCTTAACTGACTCTCGCACAGCAGTCTCTTCCGGGTGACGGACCTAACCTAAACCAGTACATTTCGACTCCGGACTCCAACTGGGCTGTCGGGCCGGGAGGCGAAAAGCCGACAAATCCTCGTAGTATAATGACGAGGTGCTGGAGTTGTCCGCAGTCGCACAATTAGATCGGGCAAGCCTGGGTGACAAATCTCACAGCAGTCTCGTCCGTAGCTGGAGACAGTAGCATTTCTCGATCACGCTGCTTACAGAACAACTCTCTCAGTGAGGATGCTGCATCGGCTTGGCATTGAACTTGCAAATTCAATTCAGACTGGGTGTTTATTATCGCCCTTTGCATTCGAGCTTCGTGTTACCGTTCAACATTAACGCCGCATCAGCAATCTGACGTTGGATGATGCTTGAACCGGTTCTGGGACCGAAATAACGACTTGCACCAGCTCGCTCTCTGCGGAGCACGAGCATGCTGCATTGTTGTGTTCATTGACTCTCGACGATGATTTCACCGTTTCAACACGTAATGTGGTATCTCCTCATCCGAGCGTTTGTAGCGTGAGAGGGAAACCAACTTTTCCTGTACCAGATCATGAACACGCGTCATTGCTGATACAAGCCCCGGTCGATGTTGGTCTCCATCGCCTCAAAGCGTTGATTCACTCCTTCCGACCGAGAGGCGGCCCCTGCCGGGATTGGTTCAGTTCATCTTCCATTTGCTTGAGAGCCCGCGAGAGTCTCTCGTTTAGTTCCAGATCGATTTGAAGTTCCCTCTCGTCTTGCACTTATTGTAGGTGCTGGAACTGCTCTTGGAAGCCCGGCTGTGTTGCCGTTAGCGCCCCCTCCCTAGTCTTTTAGCGAGTTCTAGCTGTTGATCGTTGAGTTGCTTGACGCTGTTTGCTGTCGATGCTTGCACTGCTGCCAGTGCTGCGCTGTGAGCATTACTGTGGTGAAGCGAACTCCAGGATTTTACTTGATGGACTGGGAAAGGCCAAGACCAAGAGTGATGGCGTCAGACTCAGGATCAGTTCTGATCCGGCCTCGGATAATCATTTGATGGGGTTAGGGTTACACGTGCGGGACCAAAGTTGATGAATTTGACGAGACGACGACGAAAGATCCAACCATGGGTTAGGGTTATGATCCGGCGTCCAAGTCTGATCCGGCGTCCAAGTCTGATCCGGCGACCGGGACCAAAGATGATCCAGTGACCAAGATCAAGACTTCTGATCCAGCGACTCAGACTCGGATCTGAGTCGGCCCGTCTGTCCCAAGACGTACACACATCATTTGATGACGCAGAAAGTTCAAGGAGAGCCGGAACAGGACACGTGGCGGTGGACAATCGAACTTAGGACGGTATATGGAGACTGAGGCCAAGGTATGGTAAGGTTATTTTTTGGTTAAGACTTTAGATAGGGTTAACACCTTGGCTCCGAACGTCATAAGATACGACATGTCTGTTTTTGTATGTCGTAAGTTACGACATTGAGCGATTTATATTAGAAAATGGCTCAGACACGATTTTCCCATACTTTAATCAAGTGTTTTTCAAGCAACCGCAACATATAAGCTGTGAGAGGTCTCTGCGACAAGTTCACAAAACCGGGTCAGAGGATGGGCTCGCGTGTGTGATGAGTACCAGTATGGTTCAGAGTCTGGACTCCAAAGCACTCATTTCCGAGCTGGCGAGCATGCGGTCCAGTCGTTGCGAGACACCCGCCGCCGCCGCCGTGACAGCACACGACGTTGACTTCAGACACTTTTGGCGGCAGCTTAGGACTGCGAGGTGGACATCCAAGCGACCGACCGGTATCTAGAAGGAGTGGACGTATATTAGTCCAAAGCGCGCGAACGTGTTTGTTGGTGAACGTACTGTGGTGGAATACGCCTTCCAGTCGAGCTTGCTGGTTGAGGACGGGGATGATTCGCCCGAGGCAGTAGATGATGGCAAAGAGGAGCTTGTTGGAGAGAAAAGCGGTCGAGATGAGCATGTTGGAGAGGAAGGCGGCGGAGTGGAGCATGTTGGAGAGGAGAGAGACACAGTGGCAGTGACGCCGCCGCCATTAGACCCTCTCAGATCGACACCAGTGTTCTGCGGCAGCAGAACACTATCGAGCAGCTGTTTGGTGCCTCTGATGAATCGGAGTCTGAACGCTCGCAGACTGCTGTAGCGACAGCATTTGACCTCTCCCCGAGAGACCTCGCGAGGAACTGCAGTTCCTCGCGAAGAAAGAAGCGATGGCGGCGACGCTGACAATGACAGCAATGATGAGTGAGCGTGTAGGCTGCGTTTCAGTTTGTGCGTTGTGAGCTTCGTGTGGTTGAATGCAATGTTTGTTGAGCAATGGTACCTTCTTTCATGTGTTTTCTGAATTGAGTTGCAGAACAGTGCACCTCCTCAGCCATCTGTTGACTGCAAGTGGAGTCTGTTACGAGATTGAGCGGCGATTGCTCTATCACAATGCCGTATCACTTACGACATTGGCTGGGAAACCTGGTGACAATTTATACACCTATCCCGATGTGAAACACATGTCCTATACAAATACCAAGTGATTTTGTACGTCGTAACTTACGACATGCGCTTGCGCGTCTGAGGCGAGTACCGTTCGGAGACAAGGTATTAAGCATAAAACAGAGTCGAATTTGCTTTGGACAACACAAGTGCCTTTGGAAGTAGCTGTCTGGACACGGGAAGTACATTGGCCCATCCAGTATAGTGAAATCAAGTCAAATACACTTTGCTGTATTAACCCTTTTGTTGCCCATACATTTCCTAATGTAAAAATAGTATACTTAAATCAAGATAAAATTATAAAACGAGGCATAATGCATCGTTTTATGAACTTTTCCGATACTCGAATTATTTAAATAATAATAAAAAATATTATAAAATTAATATACTTTTATAAAACGTGGCATTATGCATCGTTTTATAAACATTTCCGGTAAAGTATTGATTGGGTTAAAATATAATACTGACATATGATTGGACAATTTTTGTAAAACGATGCATTATGCCACGTTTTATCAAAGTCGGCAGCAAAAGGGTTAAAGCCTACCATTACCTGAGTTCTCCGCTTCTCTTGGGTATTGGCCTGGCCCTCATCAAAGACCCGCTATCGGAAGCGGTAAAGCGTGAAAGGAAAAGGTTAACACACCCCAACAAGGCCCCCAAGCGCCGGATCAAGCCCGGCCAGTCGGACACCGATCTCGAAGTATCGATCAAGACCGACCCCCACATTCCAGCCCCGCGTGAAGATTCCCGCGCGGAGTTACCCCCTGTCTCAAGCCTCGCCAAGACAGTCCTATCTGACCCCCGAGCGTCCTCTACTGGAGCCACCGGAAGAGCGAGTCAGCCCTTCGACAGGTACACAAGGTGAGAAACAAATTCAGCATCCACGGACGATCGGAGTACCCCTCCGTTAGTCGGTAGTCTGGGCACTGCTGGCGTCGACAAGGATCAATTTTCGTGATCCCGCTTCGCCACATTACTTTGGTCCTGTTGTTGAGATAGCAATGCCATGTGCTCAGCAGCCAGGGCTTGAGTTTGCGCCAGGAAGTACTTAATCAAGGTGATCGTTAGCTTCAGGTGCTTATTCAACCACCGTCGAGGTCGCCGCCGGCGATCTATTGTCACTGATCAACTCACGACAGCGTTAGAGGCATCATGTGTGCCTTGGGCTTGCGTGGCAGGGAGCGCTGCATTTTGGGCTGCAGCTTGTGCTTGAGCCAAGACCATGGCTGCTGGCAGGGGAGATGTTTTTATTGCCCTGTAGTCTCAAGATCGTGAAATATTTCACCATATAATTTGCAATAGGAACATGCGCTTTGGAAAGCGCCTTCTGGTCGTTGGAAACCTCTGAGAACGAACAGACACAGCTGGGAGGATGAGATGGCTTCTTGTTCCCCGCTTAAATTGATGAGCATTACAACTTCAAAGCAAACAGTAAAACCGCGATATCTCATTTCGTGAGTTCATTTTGTTCGCTGCGAAGGCCACGAACCGTGTTATCAATTTGTTCGTCCAAGGCTTGGCGAAAATGACCCCTTTGATGCATCAACCTACCTTACATTGGGGAGCAACTAAGGAGCTCCCAAGCACAAACGGGCCAACTACACGCGTGAGCAACAACCAGGTGATCTGACTTGATTCGAATGCTTTTCAAGCTCTTCAACTGATATCGGGAGCCACCAGTGCTTGTCAAGTTGTTCTGGTAGTAGCTCTAATTGACCATTCAATTCAATAACCTCAATCAAATCGTGTACACAAGGTCGCCCGTTGACATGTCTGGAGATACCTTGGCAAACAGTACGCTTCCTTGTTGTACAACAATCTGGTAGGCTTCTTTCCACAACTCGTGCGTTTTTCGATTGCCCACACACTAAATTTTCTTATGATTGCCTTGTATCTATTGTCGTCACGCAAAGACATTGATATCTCTCCTAAATCTCGAGCAAGTGCCAGTTTGTTGCGATTTTCATTTAACGTCCACCATGGAAGCAAATTATCAAAGACCGTGAGGAGGCCACCGTTGGAGTTATCGGCGTTGATAGTGGCGTCAAACTTTGCCATGTATTTATCTGTATCAATCGAGTTCTTTCTGCTATTGCATTTTCTTCGAGCATAGTTCTTAGCTTTAGTCGCGGTTCTGCTATCGCATTTTCTTTGAGCATAGGTCTTAGTTTTGACAACGCCCACGTGAAGTTCGGTTCAGCCTCACCAGGCAGCCAAATTTGCGCGAGAGGAATTAATGTGTTCATTCCGGTCAAAACTGCAGCGTTTAGCAACGGGAGACGATACCTATTTGTCTTGTATGTGCAGTCGAGAAGCATGAGGTCCATAAAGAAGCGCGCTAGCTTGGTAGTTTGAGGATGAGCCCACAGAAGGTATCGTAATCGATTTGTTGCCGTATCAACTTCGTACGCGTGGTGAAAGCCGTGATCTTTTAGTTTTTCAGAAGAAGCTTTGTGCTTGTATATTTCGCTAGTTGCTTGGCGCGAACTGCTTGTTTAGCGTTGGAAATATCTTTGGGAATCACAAGGGTATCAGGATCAGTTAAAAGCATGGTCGCCAAAATTTTTGCGACGAAACCCCTGCTGTCGTTTGTACTTCGATCATATCGGACGTCGAATGTAGCAACGTTTTGCTACGCTGCGCAGCTCGCTGACGGTGTGACGCGTGTACACGAACGCCGACCGAAGGCGGATGGTTATGTATTTCACTACCATATCTTGTATGAACGATTTTCCACTGCCCCGAGGGCTTGTTCTCGTCGACGGCCACGATCTTGATACGCATCGGGCAGCCGATTCTTTTGGACCGCCGAGATCCGCGCTTCCGTTCATGAGGTTTGATTTTTCTTGTGTTTTTAGGCAATCAGGTCTTGTCGCACTCGTACAGCCTTGCTATGGTAAGGCCACTCTTGTTTCGTTGTGGTTTTTGTTTCGACACATTGTATTTATGATCTAGTGTCCATGCGTGAAGCGCATCTTCTGCATCTTGCTCTGATGAGTATACCAATTCAGTTGGAGCCTCGATGAAGTACATGCCCGAAGCTGGTGTTTTGGTGCTCCCCTTACTTTGATACCGAGAACATATGGACGCTATACAAAGCCAAGGTCAGACGGTCTGCTGAAGTATAAAAAGGTGAAAAATACCCCCTGTTCATACCTCTACATCTTGAGTTGTACAGTATATTTTCAATGAGTCAAATAAGAGCATTCGTGAAAGGGTTCGTGAATGGCTACATCTGCCGCATTTGTGATAATACAGTGATATTCGCACACTGATATGTGATAGCTAGCTATCATAATTGCCTGAAATGCGCAGCAATCTGATGAATTTGATTTTTCTTTACTATGATGTAAATGTAATGCGGCAGATTCACGGCATTTGTGATAACAAAGCTATCACACTCAATTGCGACCTTTCATTTGTGTAAAAAATAAATAAATAGCCCGTGGACAAAAGAGATACACTGAGGATTTAGCTGCTGTAGCGCAGTCAGTCCAGGCTAAGAGGACCAAAACAAGTACTATACGCACGTATAACCCAAAGTCGAACACCATGGCAACATCACCATGGCAGCATGACAATAAAGATCGCTTCGGTCACATGCTGCGTCGGGTTATCAAGGCTTGAGCAAGGAAAAACTATGCGTACTGAGCTGTATCCCGGAAGATATTGGTACCCACAGCCTTGGCAAAGGCAGTAGTTCCTATGCCCTGGGGCAAGTGAATGGTCCAACCCAGTATCGGTTTATCTTCGTATGGGTCAGAGCCTTGGAAGTTGAAGACAGATATATCCATTTTGGAGAGGGTGCTGATAAGCTTTGTGGGCGAATGATAGCTGGATTAAAATTTGATTCGGAGCGATTTGGAGTCTTGCCTCCCCATTTTCCACCTGGTTTGATAGAAAAAATGACGACAAGTTATTGGAATGAGATTGTGAGGGGTTAGTTATTTTTCGGGTCGTCTGCGGGTCTGGTCAGGCCTTGGGTCATTGTGACCCCGACCCAGACCCTGACCCTAAAAATAATGAAATGAGACTCTTGTAAGAGTCGGATCGTTACCGAGTCGGTACAAAACCGTTGCCGAGTCGCAAAGCGTTGCCGAGTCACTACCTGGCATTTTGGAAATGGCCTCCAATCACCCAAGTTGCTTTCCTCCGCGCGGCTTTATCCGCTTCTGTCTGAAGCTGACGCCGTCATTCATAACGGCTTTGATCGATGAGGCGAAAATGGCGGCGTTCGAGGGCGTGTTCAAGACTGTCGGCGGGATAGGTGTCGACACGCATCGCACCCAGTCGAGGCTGCCTGACAAGCCTGCTGACTTCTCTATATCCATGAAACTTCTACATCAGGAAGTGAAGCAAATTGTGCAGTGTTTCGAACGCGACCTGGAGTTTCGAACGTACTCATTTCTGCGCTCGGATGAGGGTGGTGATGAGCAAGCACCGCATCAAGATTACCACTCTGAAGCTATCGCACTCCTCCAGCGACAAGCACCTGGGATTATGTCGGCCAGCATCATCATTGCGCTGGAAGAAGGGACCATGCTCAAGGTTTTTCCAGGGTGCTTCACGAATGTGGACATGTCTGCAGCAACAACCGTGTATTTGCGTCCAGGAGACGCAATCACGTGGCGTGGAGATTGATTCATAGCGGGGCAGCCTACAGCAAGACTAACTACCGTATTCACGCTTATGTCACAGTCCCAAGCGCTGAGTTCGAGCCGGACATCGTAGCTGGAGTCAACGAGAAGGAGTTTACCTGCGGGTACTGTAAGCATCAAGACGTGGACGCTGCCCGTGTCCGCCAGCACCGCTTGTGATGTCAACGCAATCCGGACAGGCGTGCGAAGAAGCCGAAACGGGTCGAGTCCAGCGCTTCCTGTGCGAGCAGTGGTATGCCAGCCCACCGAGTCTCCGCAAGCATTTGACGAAATGCAAGAAGCGCAAGTTAAACTAGGCAACATTCAATTTAAATGAAAGCAGCAATGAGGCCCCCAATGTTTCCCAAATTACTACCTTGGTCTATCTTATTGTCTTTACGTTTAAGTACCCTTTTCCAATGGACTCGCTATCGTTTTTTTTTACTAGCGAACGTTTCCTATCGTTGAAGATTCATCTTCAACTTCCTGCCCAATAGTATCAGAGCTTGGATTATTGTTATCCAATCACGTGACTTCATATCATTATCAGATTGCTACTTATCGTGATACTCTGAAGATACACTTAGGAGTAAGGCACAAATGAACGCAGACATTTAAACAGATAAAACCAAAACAACGAATATATTGATCGAAGTACTCGTATGTATAAGGTCCGTTCTGTTGGCTCGCCTACACCAGTGCTCAAACCGAAAACTCTCGCGGGACGAAGTACGTTCCATGCGTTGGAGCACGGGCTCGACCGCGCTTTATGTCTTCAAGAAGCCTGACGTAGCGAGAGGCATGACCTTCGATGACCCCAATAAAGGTGAGAATGTTCGGGTGGCGAGTAGTGAAATCGGCATTCAGTTCCCGACTGTAGCGCTCCAACGGATTGTTCGTCCGGTTGATCAAAGCCCGTTGGATGCCGCGGACATTCCACAGTTCTGGACCGTAGTTCTCAAGCCAGGTCTTGCGAAAGTACTTCCAGAAGTCCGACCACTTCTCCTCAGAGTACGCCAGTGACTTTCCCTTCAGCTCATCCTTTAGCTTATTCGTGACGTAGTCAATCCCGTAGGGGTCGATTCGCGCACGGGGAATGACGGTCAAGGCATCCAGAACATCTTTCTTCATCATAGCGGTCACATATTCTCCCGGAATATGAAGCTTGGTCATCTTGCGGCACACAGCTTGCTTGAAATGAAAGAGGCAGCCAACAATCGCTGCATCTGGAAACTTGTTCTCCACAGCGTCGACCAATGCTTTCTCAAAGTCACAGGTCACCGTGGAAACCTCCATGTCCATGCCGGTCGTTGCCTTCACGCAGTGCAACACATGCCAATAGGTCCACTCCGATTTGTTAGTTGCTAGCACGTAGAGAAACGGATACGTAGCAAGTCGACGCTCGATCGTAGACCATAATGACGATGCACTGGTAGAACGGAGTCGGCACATAGTAAAAGGTGCCATCGAGAAAGACCTCGGTCTGACGGTAGGAGAACAAACGAATCAGCGCTGGGTGCCCCCACCCCAGTATGTGTTGAACCTCCCCGTTATCCACGTAGGTAAAGTGGAACTGAAAAAAACGTTGCGTCTCCAGCCTTAGTCATCGACAAAGGGGAACTTCCACGCGTCCATACATCGTCGACCCGAAGTGGAGGTTACGCGTTCGGTAGACGCGACTGATGACTTGATCACGCGCAAGACCACGGATCCTTGTCGGCGACGTAAACTCCTCCCGGACCATCTCCCAGATTTTCGCCGGGAGCATGGTGGCATTCACCAATGCGAGCCGGTCTACTTTTTCTTTCATTGCCTCCATGTAGTCTTGTACGCCTCCGCTTCGCTTATCTCCTCCTCATCGCTTTCCATCACTTCAGTCTGGAGTTGAGATGTCGGTTGCATCGGTAAGGTAGTGATAGGAAGTCGTCTGCCGCGCGTGTGGTCGACAGAGTTCTAGTAGGTCCCATCGGCCATCACATCGACCTTAGCCTTACACCGCGTACTGCGATAAAAGCTGCAGCGAAAAGTTGTCTTCCGGTCTGAGGAATACGCCTTCGTATAGGCATATCCTTGCCATTGTACAGTGGTTTTGAATGGGCAGAGTGCTTGGGTGGTTTCTATTATGAAAACGAGGACAAAAGCCTCAACAACGAGTTGAGTCCTCAGCAGCCAATCATTCTACGATTTTCTTGTACTGTAAACACCCCTATTGTAAAGCACATTTCAAAATTTCTCTGCCGCAGCAAGCATGGCGCCTCCCATTAGACACAGAACAGCAGGATAACCAGAAAATCTTTTATTCATACAGTTACTAGCTACTTTTCATTTATGGGGCTTAATCTAATACACAAGGGCTCTATTGCATTTGCAACGGCTACTTTCCATTTTCAATCCAATGATGGTTACTGCAACACTGCACAAATCATATCAGGTGCAACATTGCACGAAATCATATCAGGTAAATTATAGGGTTACCGATAAAAAAGGGTCAGACATGGAGAATTTCTTTGATTCACGTGTAACAACTATGCGCTAGGTGGCGTTGTTTGCTTTCATAACTAACCAAATAAAAGTGAGTTCATTTTGCAATTGCCATGCGCCCGCTCAAGCGTCTCCGCGTCTCTGTCAACCAGGCTGTCGAGGTCATTGAAGACCTTCGGGGCCACGTGAATGCCCTCAAGCGGCAATGCGCCCGGCAAGCTCACAAGATTGCGGTGCTAAACGAGATGCTGCGACAACCCATGGTTGAAGCATCGCATGGGACCCCGTGGTCGGCGACCCGCCCATCTATACCACCTCCATCACCCCCGCTGGTTACGCCGCAACCATGGACCCCTTCTCTCTCACCGCCCGATCAGCATTCAAGCGACAACTGTTCCGACGAGAGCCACTCTTCAACTTCTCTGTCACCGTCCGACCAATATTCAAGCGACAGCTGTTTTGACGGGAGCCAATCATCAACATCGACGGAGAATGGTCGCGAGTCAAGTTCAGACGAGAGCATTGTTTATGCACCTCGTCGCAGTCGCGCAGTTCGTCGGTTTTCTCGTGTAACGACTCGGAAGAAGGTCCTATTGACCTGACGGATTAAGTCCGGAATACGGTTTAGTTGTCTTAATTTCTGAATATACTCTTTTGTTAGTGCTGAACCGCTTTAACTGTATAACTGAATACATCATTGAAATTTCTGAATACATGTTATATTCCAATAACAAGCTGCTCTGTACACATCGTAAAATCCAGCATTACTAGCGCTCAAGAAGGTAAAAAGCGTTATAAATTCCGAAGTAATATACAGTTTATGTCTATCAATCCAGTGTTACACATATTAGAGAGTAGGAAATCCGTTGCGCTATCCAACAAGCCGTTACATGCGTCTGTATCACTGCTGTTGGTAGCTTTTCAGCTCACTCGAGAGAGGATCGAACCCCTGCTGCTTTTGTTCATTTGCGAATTCGCCAGCAGCAGGAGAGACTAGCGGCCTCAGCAACGACAACCTCCAGGATAGCTGTTTCCTTTGGCACACATCCATTACCTCGGCCTTCTCGAGGGTGTTCTCAGCTATTGGTCAAGCCTCACCATGGACACAGTGGAAGGCCTTGGTAGCCCCGCGTCCTCCTGCGAGAGCGAAGACTTTGGAGGTGCTGTCACGCGACGACGGGCATTGACGTCTAACGTTCGGAGGCATGTCAGCAGTGTGGAAAGTGAGGAGAAAGCTACGCTCTCGGATGAAAGTTTGGATTATGGTCAATTTGACGCTGCCAGCGGCGGCATTGAAGAGTACGAGTACTACAGCGACGGCGAAGATCGATCCTCTTGCGATGAAGGCGAAGCTTCTGCACCACCCACAGTTCAATCATTGGAAGTGTGTGGAACGTTAGTGCATCCCGTCTTGGTCAAGACAATTAAGAAAGCGCGATCGGCTTTAGATGGTCTGGATAACGCGCGTTTTGCGCAATTCTCCAACAACAGTGTGACAAGACGTCTACGGTGCACCTCTCATCTAGACTGCACGGCCGAGGCTCGCATAACGCGCGACTCTAATGGCACATTTGAACTGTCGAGAAGCGGAGTCCGCACAAACTGTGCAGCGGCTAAGGCCACTCAACGAACCGGAATTCATAAGCCATTGTTGTCTGAGATTGACAATCTCTTGCTTGGGGGACAAGGCCCGAAGAAGTGTTTGACTACGCTGCAGATGACATACCGTGGATCCGATGGTATGCTCGCTCTGCTTCCGTCTATCAGCCAGCTTAAGAACCGATCTCACCGACTGCGGAAACGGGGTGATTTTATTATCACAACTTACGCTGATGTAATGGAGTGGGCATTTCCGAGGCTATGCCAAATATCTCACAAATTCTTCAGACACATGGTCTACAACGCGGACAAGGATGCTCAACGAATTTCTCACGAATTTCTCGGCAGCCCTATGACTACCAGAATGAACTACTGGTGCTCGACTGTTTTTCTGACACACTGGAGAATGGTGATCTTTCTGTCGGCATAATTTTCACATCTCGGAGGATCTTTCGAACCGCAGTCCGCATGATGGTCGGTCAACTTGGCGATGTATTCGGTGTTACGGATGGAACCTACAAGCTTCATTTAGCGGATGGGTTATAGTGTCGTTCGGAACATGTGGTTTACGCTATACGGCGTCGCTGAAGTATCAGCAGAAGTTCTACCCATTGGCTTTCATGTTTGTGAGAACGGAGACAACATGCGCTTACGCACTTCTTTTCTCGGTGTGTAAGGAGCGATGTGAAGAGGTTTTTGGAGGACAGTTGGACCTTCGATTCGGATCAATGGATCACTTAACGCCAATTGCCAACGCCTTTCGTGAAATATGGCCAGAGTAAAATTGTTGAATTGCTGGCCTCACCTCGATCGGAAATCACGTGCCAAGAAAGGGTTGTTGATTGAGAGCGAGCGCTACGATGGAATCATCAAACCCCAGCTTGATTATCTGAGTGAAGCACGGTCTGCGGGTCAATTCAAGGCTCTTTCTAAGTTGGTGACGGAGAATTGGACTGACCTCGGAGAAAGTGACTATGCTGAGTGGTTGGAGGATGAGTACCTTGCTGAGCCTTGGGACTTATGGTTTTACAGTGCCAGTGATGTTCCAGGTATCGTCCCAAACCAAAATCCAATCGAGTCACACCACCGCGTTATCAAGGCAACGACATCGAACCATCTTCGTGCGTCAACCGGACATGTGTTGGCGTCCTTTCTACCGAAACTCCTTGTAGAGTGTGTGATGGACATTGGGTCGGAACCAAACCACCACTATTCGTCAGGGCCTATTCCAGCTGGCACGCTACAAGATGCGATTAACCTGTGTACGGATGATAACCACTATCCCACGCACAGACGCAAGTCGAAGCCGTTTATTGGTAGCATTCAAGAGTACTACTTCAACACCGACTATTACGTGATGAAAGATGATAACCTGTACGGCCTCAAAGTGAGTGCATCTCGGACAAAGGTGTATAAACGCTCACTTCAAGGTATCCTGAAAGCAAACGAAAAGGTCGAGAACATCCAGCTTCGCTATCGTTCGCTACATGTGGTTAAAATCCTTGAGCAAATCCCGTTTGTTGGCAAGACCGACACTACATCGTGGGAACTTGATGAGATCGACATGCTTCGGCACAAGTTCAAGTGTGATTGCAAGGCCTTTTTCCGAACAGGGTGGCTCTGTCCTCACGAACTAGCGTGTCTTCATCTTGTCGACGGTTTTGATCTGAACCAAGTGCTACGAACGCTGCCAGCTCGTAAGCCTCCAGGTCGTCCCCGAAAAAGACAAAATGCCTACAGCGTGATAGGAGTGGATTTTCGACCTCACAGAACTCGGTTCCATCCCTAGTAAAGCGCCTTGTCGAAAAGCCTGCAAGTGTCATCAACTGGAGCGTATTGATGGCCAAGATTGAAACAGACGACAGCGGCGAGGAGACAGAGAGAACATACGTTGGTAAGGTCAGACCTCCTTTCACTAGAGGTGGGAAGCGATACTGGGATGTTTTGTGCGAAGACTACGATGATATTGCACCACTGGACGCTGAAGTGCTCGCCAGGGTGATCAACTTTTCCGTCCAAATGGGACACGACCTCACCCCTAACTAAGGGCGGTGATGTTTGCTCAAAACCAGCTTGGATGGTGGTCGGCACTTTATTTTAACTCCATTTTGCATGGTTACGACAGATGTAGTGAGTGCTTCGGGCACTATGAACTAGGGACCGAGTAATTCGTAATGAATGCTTTTCGTATTGTCTTTCGCAATGTAAAAATTGATGAATGGAAAGTAATCTTTACACATGGAAAATAACCAAATAGAAAAGAGCCCTTTTTGAATGAAAAGAAGCTAAAATGACAAAAGTAGCCGAAAAATAAATGATAAAAATCCGGCCCCAGGATAACAAATGCTCTGATAGTTGAAGTCCTAGCAGTAGGGATATTTTACGGGTCGGGACCGGACGAAAATGAACAAACTGCTCGTGTCATGATTGCACACTTCCCATTATGGTCACCACACCGACAACGGTTGTCGTCGATGAGTATGAACCCTGCACGGGCATCGACTGGGCTTATTTTCCCAATGACTCCAGCACGGCATCGAAAATATACACAACAGACTTCTCGTAGTTTTGGATGATTATATCGGTCACGTTGCCCACAGATGCAGTCATGAATGCATCATCTGGGAGGGTCGGGGACATTCGAGCGCATGCACGGAAGATTGTAGCGTTCTCTGGGTCCTCCTCTGACGGCTCGAACACGCACCTACACATTTCAGCTCGCACGATCTATGAGCACACAGCACAATCTAGAGAACAGAGTGATCTAGCAGACACAGACCATCCTTTCTGGCGAATACGCATTGCTGAGGCACTGTCGTGCGAACAGCCCCCATCGCACTCCCACACAAACGTAAGTTTGTTTGGCTCACAATACCGGCGAACAGCGATGTTGCCAACCAATTGAGCAAAACCATCAGGGCTGTTTATTGAGCAGTGTCCGTACATCTCATTCCCTTGATGTTGTAGGGCCTGTTGTGGGGCGCAGCATTCGCATCATTGTGTTAAAACTCTTGAAAATAGCAAGCATGTCCGTATCATACGTACCATCTGAAAGTCTTCGTGCCCATTTGATCCAGACAAAAATTCCACGCGTGGTCTCCGATACGCACGAACCCGAATGGGATAGACCTGCTTTCGACAAATTGCAGACTCATCTGAGGACCACTTTCACTGACCATGTCCATCTCCATGTTCATCTTTCTGTTGCACACAGTGCTGGGTGGTGGAATTGCGTTTGTCTGCAGTAGTTTACCACCACCATCACTGTACGCGGACGATATGTTCTTGAATAAATCTTGATACAAGTCCTTCGGTGACGTTTGGCATCGCGTAGATAGCTCCACGTCAGAGCATACCGGAGAGATCTCCATCTTCTGCATTTCAACAACACCAGAGGGTTACACAAAAACTCAGCACGACTCGCAACAACTCAATCAAAATACAAGGCCATGGCGTACGCTCAAATCAGGAGTTTTTGCCAGCGTGCGCTGCAGCGACTTGACCGACTTCACCTGCTCCTTCACCATTTGTCGTAACCGAGCATTCTCACCAACAGCTTTCTGCCGTTCGGACAGCATTTGGTCCGAAATGTGTTTCCAAAACTGACCAGCACCAGGTTTATCCCTTCCCGCCGAATGGTTCAGCACTTTGAGTTTCTTCTCAAGCTCCATCGCCACAGCTCGGAGACGGTCAAGCTCATGTTTGCGCCGTTTTCTCTTTGGTTTTGCGTTCTCCACTAAAGTTTTCTCTGCACTGGGCTCCAAGCAGCGTTTCTTCTCAGTCATCGAAGGTTCGGAAGTGCTGTCGTCCGATGCAGTCGTTGTGTTGACATCTTCGTCCGATGCCAGAGACTCCATGAACTCTGCAAACGCTTTTTCCGACGAGAAAACGCCCCCATCCAGCACAATATTCACTGAAGGCCCAGGGGCATTATTGTCTTCTGGTCCCTGCAGTCCATCAGAATAAAAGATTTAGTCACGACGAAAGACTACATATGTAAGAATAATTAAAAGCACCTTATCGAGACCAGCATCGATCCCCGTGAGGACGTCCAGCAGCTCGGCTTCGGAGAAGAGCGGCATCTCTGGCTTGTACTCTGACGGTATATTGGCACGGCCCTTACAAAAATCAAGATAAACCGAATGATGGTAATTGTGAGTATACGGGCTCACTTGACGGTGCTCCGTCGATCATATCGACTGTCACCCCTACACATATCGACACGGATGTCTCTAGTATCTTGGCAATTTCTAGCTGTCCAGCTGCCTTCGCTCAGCATACATGTCGATTTCAACGTGGTTTGACACACATCTTGTCCTTCGATTAGCTCCACATTAGTAAGCTGTTCGCTCTGCAGTTAGAAGCTGCTTCAGCTTCGTATTGTGTGTAGCTTCCCTCGCTTGGCTTATCACATCAAGCGGAATATTTTCAAGCCTCAGCAAAAGCTCCACTACCCTGATCTTGCTATTTTGTGCGGCAATCACAAAAGCTTGGTGTTTCACATCCCTTGATACAGCCGGTTTATCAAAGAGAAAACCCACAATACTCGTACGACCACGCCTAGCCGCTTTCGTGAAGGTGGTGGAGATCACCTCGGGCGATACACGTTGCTCGTCATACAACTGTTTAAGCATCTCGAAGTGCCCATAATCAACTGCTAAAGCAAAAGCTTTATTGATCGCCTCGGCAGGTAAGCGGCAATCACTCCACAAGGCTTCCGCCATGTCGTGGTCGTCGTTGTCCACCGCTCCCAGTAAAGCCTCGCCAACCAACTTGGACGGAATGCAGCTTTTTGTGAGCAAGAATTCAACGATGAGAGACCTCCAGCCAATAAGAGCGTTTGCGAACGAGGCAACCATGGACGGAACAGGAATGTCTTGCTTCTCGTACAAAGCTTTGATGACAGCGATACTGCCTGCTTTCTCGAACGCTGAATTGATGGTTTCCGAGGATACGTCGCCCTGTATGAACAGGTATTCTACAATGTCACTCGATCCAAACATTGCCGCACTCTCGAAAGCTATAGCAAACGCTGCATACGACACACGGTTTGTTTCATACAAAAACTTGACAATGTCCGTGTGTCCACGACTAGCTGCTTCCACAAAAGCCTCGCTAACCAGCTCGGCACTGTCGTAACCGTTGCCATAGAGGCATTTGACAGCTTCAGTGCTTCCCTCATGAGCCATGTCGACGAACATGTTCGTTCCCGTTGGGTATGACTCGAAAATCATCTTGGCAATCCCTTGTTGCTTTTCAACCAACGCTTGCTGAAAGGATTTACGAAGATCCCAACGAAAGCGGCGACTTTGTAGCAAAACTCCACCACAGCAACGTGTCCACCACATATTGCGTTGTAGAGCACGGGGCTGTCCTTCGCCGAATAGTATTCACCATCAACTGCGAAGTTTGCCGCAAATTGCACCACATCAAGATGGCCGTTTGCCGCCGCCTCTTCCATAACCCCCACGCTACCTCACGAGATCTTCCAACGACGACAACCACACTGTCAGTATCAAAGCTCACCTTGCCGAAATCCTCTTCCCCTCATGGTCGATGTCGACCTCGATTTTGCTCTCCAGAAGAAACATCACAATGCCCAGGTGGCCTTCCGCAGCAGCAGCAACGGCGGCGTTCTCCATACTCTCCAGCACCCAGTCGTCAGGTCCAAGATAGTTCGAAGTAGAATCATCATACCCCGTGTCTGAATCCGCCGAACTAGAAAACGTACGGCGTCAAAATGGCCGTTACAAGCTGCAAGAACGAGTGGACCCCCACGTCACTCCGTTTAAACCTCTTGAATAGTTTCTCAAGCCATTGCACTTGCCCCGTTGTTGCAGCTTCCACAATGGCTTCACGCCCTGCCATCACCAGTTGGTCAATCTGCTTTAGAATGTGCGGCAACGCGAGGATTTGAGCCGGGAAGCGCATATCTTTCAGTCGTCTGTATTGGTGATTCACCGCCACAAGGCTTGCTTCACCACCACCACGCTCGCTCGTACCCACACACACTCGCTTCATGGTCTTCGGCTCGCAAAGATGCATTTTGTGCCAAAATTCCACAAATCTCCATACAAACACCAAGTACCAACGTCGCAATTTTCTGACGAGTTGTTCAGAAAAATTGACTTAGAATTCGTCAATTTTCGACGTGGAAAAACAGAAGAGAAGAAGGACCGACTGACCGGCCCCCAACGACGCCACACATTAGGAAGAGCACGCAGGACGGCAGCGACGGCATGCGCCCGGAGGCCGTGGACGCGCCTGGGAGCACAGCTGGAGACTGCCCCGCAGCTGCGCCAAGTGAAGCTCCTGCGGTTGCCCCGGTGTGCGCCTCGGACTCCACAGGCGCCGAGTCTCCTGCCACACCCATGGAGGTGGCACTAGCCACTCAGCCGCCCAATACTCAGAACACTAGTGGAGATAATGATAAACGACAGGGAAGCCGATGACGGCGGACCAGATAACGCAGCAGCAGAACGAACAGCGAAGAGAGCGACAATGGCGACGGATGGTGCATAGTGAACTGAGAGACCGACTGGTGACTGGGATGTACGTTGCTAGTTTAGTTTAAAAGTGAGATTTTTCAATCTAGGTATTGATTTCTGTTGTCTGTTAGGATGCAAGAGCTGCAGAGGATAACGGGGGATAAGGATGCCAGGCATTTGAGGATGTGCGCGTCAAGATACGAGTCGTTCGTGTGGAAGAAGAGTGCTAATCAAGTGCAGTACAAACAGAAATTGGAGCGTCGTATTGAGTCATTGCGACGACAACCGTCGCAAGCGGAGAGCGCGAACGTGACTGGAGAAGACCCCGGCTCAATTTAGTGCGCTCGCTCACTTCGTCGCCGGAACTGCGGATGGATACTGCGGACGAGGTTTCAGTGTTAGGATCGTGCTCTTTCAGCAGCCGTCATCAACAACAGCAAGTGGAAGATGTCGCTGCTTCTCAAGTGCCACCAACCGCGCGCCGACGCTCGAGCAGCCGCAAAATGGAAGTAAACGAGCAGGGAAGAGGAAAATGCGCACGTCGTCGACGTCATCGACGAATAGTGGTGTGTCAGCTCAACGAGACGAGCAGTACTTTACGAAGCTGAGAGTGATGAAAAACAAGTACCGCGACGAAGTTGCGTTGGTGTTTCGAGAGCTCTGCCGCGTGAACACGGTGATCCAGCACTCGGCCAGTCTGCGACGCCACGAGTCCAACAACCTGGGCGACTTTTTGGCCAACCTCAAGAAAATAATTTATTTGCTGGAGCAGCAACCCGGCGAGGCCTGCGGGATGATTCCGGCGCGAAAGCGTACTGTGGAGTATCTGGATGTGGTGGAGTCTCACATCCAGCGCAAAGTGTTGCCAATTCTCCACCGCTTGCGCCACACATACTCATCCATCCTGAGACCCATCGTACTCAACTACATGAAGAATAGTTATCGCTTCAATCGACGGTTCTAGCGCAAAAGTTGAGGGAAATTACCTTTAAAACCTAAAGCTTCTCCTTATAGTATACGCAACCATCGCCTTCGTGGAAGCTACGTAGTTACAGGCGAGGTCCAGCTAACTCGATTCGTACGGCTGGCTGGTCAAGCGAAAACTCGGATACTCCCCGTGCTATCAATTGGAGTTTGTTCGTGCAACCCACACCGTTATGCATCCGAGTTTGCTTTTGTGTGGATTTTGTTCATGATGCCGCTGACGTTGGTTCATGGTGATAAGACTTCACTCTGTCGCGTACGCCTGGCAATCGAATCAATACTAAACTAGCGCCATCCTGATGAATTTCTTGCTGGTGTCGACTTCAACGCCCCCTTTAAATAAGTGTAAACGACAGCTCAAGAAGTATTCTACAACTGCTTGGATCAATGAACACCTGTGCTGCATCCCTCCACCTCCGTCACGTAGTCGGCGTTCCTGGTGAAGGCGGCAGGGAGAGGTTCGCTCTACCTCCTGCTGCATACGTGATTCCGACGATGACGAGCTTGAAATGCATGCGTTGCAATCCCAATGCTTGACGTCAACTCCTGCAGCTTGCAGATTACTGATCACGTCCAGCGCATTCCGGCATGACTTAGACTATGTGAGATCCACTAGCACGTACATCTTCACACTAGCATGCTTCCGTTCGATTAATGCGTCGCTGAAGTCCTTCAAGGTGAAGTCGTATTCAGCAATGCAAATCGATTCTCCAGGCTTTGCCGCACGGATGTGGTCCAGCAAGCGAGTTTGCTGGGCACGGTCAGCCTTGAGGAACATCGTTCGAGGGATCTGCTCCAGTAGCTCCATTGCTTTTGACTTAAGCCGTCTAAATGTTGATTCCGTCATGCCCGCAGCTTCTAGTGAGTATGCGGTGCTTTGCTGCTGTTCAGGAGTCATCCACAGCAGCTTTCCCGCCAGCGCCTCGGGCGTGTTCTGCGGTCGTTGCACGGGGCCAGGTTTCTTAGCGGGTGGCGGCGGAGAACCGTCTTCACATTCATCCGCAAAAGATCGATGCATCGATGGGAAATGAGCGACACGGCCTTGAAGTTGGGCACCGACTTCCTTCGCTTGCTGACGTAGCGCTGGTGCTTGCGCGTAGCGCGAGCAGACCAGGGACTTCCTCTTGCTGCAGTGTCTTTCCTCGTGTCGCCTTCATCGCCAATTGCCAAATGGCTCTGGCGAAGAACACCCAGGCGAGGTGTTCTCCACCACACAGGCTTTGGAGGTCACCAACGCTCGCCACCGTTCGCTGCAAAGCGATCTCACCGTTCAACCCATGCGTTCTCTCCCCATCCATGGAAAGCAGCGTCGTCGTTAGTCAAAGGCAGTCAAAGGCTCCAAAACCGGCCATCGTACGGACTTCAAAGCAACAGATCATCCGTGTTCTTTCCTCCATCCATGGAAGGTGGCATGGGCCATGGGGCTATCGAGATGATAGTCAGTAGTCAATAAAAGTTACACCTAAAAACTTGTAATCTTGAAGAGCTGCACGCATAATCAGCCAAGCAAGTATGCACGCTATCAGGAGAAAAACATGCCAGACCATTAGTTCCATGATCAGGGCGCGTAAATTGCAGCCAAGATTTCTTGTTTGGGTTGTAAGCGTCCTATAGATTCTACGTACATACACGGGCAAGTAGTTATAGTCCGTCAAAAGCGCTAAACTTGTCACCGCTTGGCTGCTGTGGCGCATACGGATCGTAACCCTGCGCTTGGATCTGCAGCATTTGGCCAGGGCCTGCAAGGCCCATGTTGCCGCCTTGATTGTAGCCTCCACCGCTCAGAGGCGCTTGCTGCTGTTGCTGCATACCATACGGCGTCATCTGCATCATGCCCGAATTGTATTGCTGGTTCATCATACCATTTCCCATTCCAGTGTTTTGGCCATAGGGCACCATGCCTTGCTGCTGACCCAAACCGTTTGCCTGCATCCCCATTGTGTTCTGACTTGAATACGTAGGCGCCCCCGATTGAACACCCCCGCTCATGCCCATACTCATACCGTTAAACATGCCGCCACTGCTGGGTCCCGGCGCTGCAGCAGGAGCAGGAGGCAACGCAGTGAGCAGGCTACCTGTGTTGAGAAGATCATTACTGGCAGACGTGGTGGTCGACTGATTGAGACAAACAGCAAAAGTCAATACACATACGCAGACCCCTTGTCAAGCATAAACTCTGTACGTACCGGAGCAGAAGCGTCCATGCCAAGTAGATCAGCGTTTCCATCATCCTTCTTGCCAGCACGGCGACTGGAACGCGCGCTCCCCTTCTTGCCTGCACGACGACGCTGTGAGAACGATTCAGCGCGCTCTGCTGCCGTCTCACGATGAGCACCTGAGTCACGCCGCTCCGTCCTGGTGCTTTGTGTCCGGCTACTTGAAGATGAGTCTCCACTGCCAAGGATGAATGGATCGTCGGAGTACCGTTCGGGTCTTTGGTTTTGTGCAGGTTCGGGCTGAGGCTGTTTCTTTGGTACATACTCCTCAGCCAGCAACTTATTTGCTGCAGCAACACCCGACTCCCGCTCCTTCGAGGCTTCAGCTGCGCGCACAGCTTCCGACATCCCCGACGCTGCTGTGATGCCGGTTGTTACGGAACCAACCGAGCTTTCCGACGTAAACGACTTGTCTCGCTCGTTAATCACAGCCTTGAGCATATCTTGAATCTTCTCGCACACCATATCAAACTGAGAATTGTTTAGAGTTTGCTCCCACAACAGCGGAGACACCGCAGGAATAATCAATTTAGCTGTAAATTCCGGGCCCAAGTGCTTGCCGAGATTATCATAGCAACCAAGGATACACATGCAAGCTGCAGGCGTCTTGTCTTCATGAAGCGTCTGCTGAAGAGTGGGCAGAACACTTTCAATCAGCAAATCCTTGTCAAACACATGGAACGACTTGGCCAACCAAAGCAAGGCGTTTATTCGCACAGACGGTTGCGGGGAGTCAGAATCAGTTTGTTCACACGTGGTAGAATCACTTGCTTCAAAATCCTGTACTCGAACAGGCTAGCCTGGTCGACAATTTTGTTCAGAACCGTGTCCAAAATCTCAGGCACCGTGCTGTCTAATGCACGACACAGCATAGGCACAATGTGATCCCGAATGTAGCCATCCTCAGCCTTCGGGATAAGTGTCTCCAGCTCTGACACAAACATCAGCATGCACTGAACAGGCTCCGAAATGGCCAGAAGCGGAATCATCATAGGGGCAATGGAGTAAGCAAAAGTCTGCTTGTCCACTTTGGCCACGATCTTGAGCAACGGAGTAATCACGAATGGAGCCACAGCCTTGTTAATCACGACCGATTGAAGGCCTGGAATGACCATATCACGTAGAACACGCGGGGAGAAGCCATCAATCGCCTCAGGCAGCGTCGTTAGGAATTTTGCCTGTGCAGCTGGCTCCATCTCCACCAGACTCTGCAGCGTGCGCAATGTCTTGATGGGGCCCGAATCAAAGAACGGCGACGCAAGGAACGCACGAGCCTCCGGTCGTTTTCCTGGCTCCAGCGCCAGTAGTGAGCGGATCGTATTTTGCAACGCAGTCGGCACCGAGGTCGGGAACGAAATTGGGTGCAACGACTGCACTTTGTATCCATGTGTCATCTTGTTGCCATCATGCACATCCAGCACCGGGTTGCGTCCTCCATCAGCTCTTGCCGGCACAAACATCTCATACACCAGCAAACCAAGCGAGAACATGTCCGCCTTGCTATCAAACTGCCTGGGCTCCGTCACCAACTCCGGGGCGCAATACTCCAGCGGTGGTTCCCAACTCCCTTCAACCGCTCCTGTCGCCGGATTCCTCGTACCTGTGGACGAATCAAAGCTGTAGTATTCACTTCTGGACTTTTGTCCTGGTTCCACGACGCGACAGAAGCCCATGCCACCAAGTTTCCACTCTCCTTTAGGCGTAATAAAAATACTGTGAGGTCCTAGACTCAGATGCACGCGTCGTCCTTCCCGATGCAGGAAACTCAGCGCCTCTCCCACGTGCATGAGGCCGCACGCCAGCTCAAACTCCGTGAGTCCGATCTCCAGCACTTCGGGCGTCACGTTGGCGATATTGTTGAAGTTCTTGCAGGCGTTGGCCAATGAGCACGTGACTTTTCCGTCACGAAACTCAGCGACCGCCTGCTCTCTTCAAAGACCTCCTCGACCTTGAGCACGTGCGGATGACGCAGCAGTCGCAGCGTCTTCATCTCGTGGCGCAGCACCTCCAGCACTCGGTCCTGCTCCTCCTTGCCCTTCAGCCGCTTCAGGTCGTCCTTGTCGAACACGAACACGCTGAACTCGTGGCCAGACTTGCGGTGCACGGCAGGGAAGATCTTCCACGCCAGCTCGTGGCCGCCAGACGCCGTGCAGTCCTTGGGCGTCTCATAGTGCTTGGTGAACTCCTCGCTCAGCATCCCTTGGAGGTTCTGCACGCCAGAGACCGCTGCGGACGCTGCTGCAGACGCAGCCCCTGCATGGCGCTCGAGAACCGGTTGAGCATGCTCATGCTTGTCGGTCGCTTGCTGTCACTTGGCGAATGTATGACTGGGGTCAGAGGCAGAGAAGGGGAGAACCGGTAACGAGGTGGTAAGTTACCGTGAGATGGGTACAGCTGCGGTTTTTCAGACACGTTTGTATTGAATTCTGTAAGTATCCGAAGCACTTCATTTTACATACTTTAACGAGTACAAGCGATCTTGAAAGACAAGACCATTTGAGCTCTTCGCGATCATTGCAACGAAGAGCGGTTGCATCCAAGAAGTCTGTTGCCATGGAAGGCCGCGAGAGGCTGCAGATCGACACGGAAGTGCCGTCCAACGTGTACACGCTGGACCTGGCCAAGCTCAGCGAGCTGGCGCACATCCCGGAGCTCGAACTGGTGCGTGGAATGCAGTCAGAAGACGCCGTGGACATGCAAGGAGTGGTGGTGAACCGCGGCCAGGAAGTTCCTTTCGAGGCGGTGGGCAAGACTCCGGAAGACGAAGACGGGGCCAGTCCGCGCTCTGTGCCGTCCCCTGGTAGGGACAAGGACGGCGTGAAGCAGGTGCTGCTCACTGCAGCGTCCAGTACCATGTGTCTGGACGGCTCCGACACGCCCAAGTGCCTCATTCTGCTGGGGGAGTACACGCTCATTGAGCATATTCTAGCCCAGTTATTTGTGGCTGGCATGGAGCGAGTCGTAATCATCATCTCGTACTTTGGCCACGAGATCATGGAGCACGTCAAGGAGAGTTTCTTGTACTCGAAGCTGCAGATTGAGTTCCTGAACTTAGGAGAGGAGACGCCGTACGGACATGCACGCACGTTGCTGTCCGCGAGAGAGATGTTCACCAAACCATTCCTGATCCACACGGCTGATCATATCTTTGACCGGGCGATCATCAGTCGCCTTGCGCATTTTGAGTTGGAAGGTTGTGTCGCTTGTGTCCTGGTGGATGCTGATAAGGATAAACTGCGTGGACTGCCGCCCACTGCTGGAAAAGTATTGCTAGACTCTGCGAGTGGCAATATTCGCAAGATTGGACGCGGACTGAAACAGTTCGATGCGATTGACGCCGGACTGTTCCTTACGACGGGTCGGCTCTTTGCGGCGTTGGAAATGTTAGCTTACGAGAAGCCAAAGTTTTCTCTGGCTGAGGCTCTGAATGTACTCCGTCCTAGTTATGGACTCAAATACCTCGAGACGAACGGAGATGCCTGGCTAAGTGTTGAGACACAGGCGCAGCTTGATGCCATCATGGCTAACGATAGCATCTCGTCGCTGTCACCGTGGCCGGTGTTTGTTGCGAAAGATCCGTCGGAGAAGGTGCCCTCAGGATCAATGACTCCTGGCGGCAAAAATGTGTTCTTAGCTGTTTCAGCCGCTGACGATGACTCCATGTTACGCGCGGTTGATGCGCATGTGCGCCAGTCCACAGACGTGTTTGAAGGCTTTGTGGTGGGCGTGAATCAACTGCAGGAAGTAGATGAAGGCGTTGCTACAATCAGTTCCTCATCGCGAGCCGTCGAGACTACACCCCTGATGCGGACAAATACTATGACCCAAAGGGAACGAGAAGAATTTGCACCATTGACTATTAGGCGCAAGAGAAGCTCCTTCCTAGAGCAAGCCGAGGACTCCTTTGTGCTGTCCATACCGTTTGAGCAACCGCAGGAGGGTGGAGCTTCTAGCAGCACAGCACATGGGGGCATCCCAATTCACCAACGGCATTAGAGCGCAGCGCATATCTAATTGAGCTCCCCAGGTCACATCCACCGGAGGTGGTGCTAGTGCTGTCCAGGAGACATCCCAACAGTTCGTATTGGCTGTGCCTGATAGCGATACCCTCTACAGGCGTCCAGGGCTTTTGCGCCGCTTGTCCTCGCTTCCCACAGATGTAAAAGATATTGCGGTGGAGACGGTGGAGCTCCGCAATGGCACGATGGAGTTGCAGCTGCTTGTGAAACGTCAGGTTCCATTTATCGGCTACGTGTTGCTAATGGCAGCTCTGTTCACTATCTCATCAATGGGTGCTGCGTTGGATTTACAACGCAATGTGGACCCTTTCATGAAATTATTTTGGCGCACGACGGCGTCCTTGCTTGTATTCTTTCCACTGGCTGGAGCCGCTCTGTACGATCAAGGGCTTCCGCAGTTTACGACCCGAAACATGTTCCTCTTCCTGACGTGCTCGTTGTCGTATGCGGTTTTCCTCATGACGTTCTTGTGGTCACTTTCGCACACGTCTATCGACCATGCCTACATATTTAACAACTGCCACTCACTACTCATGGTAGTTGGTCGCCTTCTACTTGGACGCTACGTATCTCAGTTCGAGGGACTGGGGACCGCAATCGGGGTGATTGGTGGAGCACTTACAACGCTGGATCATCAGCAGTCGGTGACAAATAATACTGGAGTGGTAGAAGTATCACTTGCTGGGGATCTCGTGGCGCTCCTGGGTGCTGTTGGAGGAGCTCTCTACCTGATCACAGCCAAGAAGTTACGTCTTGAGATGGACATTAGCTTGTTGTTTGTGGGTATGTTCACAATGTTGGCACTCCTATTGTTCCCTATGTTCTCGTTGCTGGAAATCCCGTTTGAAGCTTCTCGAGATCCCGTAATGGGGCTCTTTGGATGGTTGGATCCGTCGCGTGCGGCGTCGGAAGCTTATATTGTCCTCGTGTGCACTCTTGTCGGCACGTTGGGATATGTGGCTGTCATGAAGTATTTTGCTCCGATCGTAGTCTCCGTCGTAATGTTGGTGGAACCTGTGCTGGCAGCGTTCATGGGTGTGGCCGTTGGAGTGGATGTATTCCCTGGTTTTCTCACCGTCGTTGGTTCACTCCTGATCATCGCTGGTACAGCGCTCGTGATCATGTCAAACACGTCCAAGACGCAAACGATCGACGCTACGCCGGCAATGTCGTCTACGTCGGCGGCATTGCCCAGGGGCTCAGTTCAGCTAAAGCTGCTGGTCTCAGACTGCCTAATACCCCAACAACAGGGCGAAGATATGTTTAAGGACCAGGCAGTCTGGCGAGCTTTATGAAAAAAAAAAAACTACTCTTGCGGAATGAACAGATGCCGCGTTGGAGGAGCGTAAATCAAAGCCGGGTGCTCAAACTACTTCATTTGAAGAGGAAGCCTGGCTAGCTTTAGTATGAAACTGATTTTGTGGTAGTTGGCTCACTGTGTTGGAATCGTTGATTAACTGCGGCGGAGCATGTGAGCATTCAAAGGTTAACATTACAAAATTCCCTCGCGCACAGACTGTAAAGCTCCAAAGCAGCAAACTCAATCAAGGCCTTCAATGAATTTCCTCAAACGTTTCCATTGTATTAGAAACAAGTGACGTAGCATCTGCTACAGTTTTCAAGAGTGTGCACCAAGAACTCAAAAGAGATGGCCACCAACTTAAAGAGCGTGGCCGAACTTGGCAAGCGTAGGCTTGAGCTCCGAGTTCTCCGAGAAGACCTTGGCCTCGGCCTCGGCAACGCGCTTCTGCTGAGCGGTTTTCTTCTTGTAGAAGGCATCGGACTTGAGGATACGCTTGGCCTCGAGACGCTTGACCAGCTCAGCGTGACGCCAGCCGACCTCCGAGGCGAGGTCGCCAAGAACGGTGTAGCGGCGGTTGGCCTTCAGGCGCAGCACACGCAGAGCGGCAGGGATGACCATGCGCTTCTGCTTGTCGTACGGCGAGGGATGCCATCGAACACCTAAAAAGCACCATTCAATAGCACGTTAATAATCTACCCAGCATACACCAATCAGAACTCCAAGAGCTTCGTACCTTAAGGCGCTGCAGGGCGGCGGCACCACGGGCCGTCTTGTGGGGAAGCATGCCACGGATCGTGCGCCACAGCATACGCGAGGGGCACGGTAGTGGATGGGGCCCTTCTTGGGGTTCGTGGCCGTACGCTTGTTCAAGAACTGGAAGAACTTGACTTTGTTGCGCACGTCTGTTGTATATCGTGGGAAGACACAAAGCAGATCACGTAAATAATCCGTCTTTTCGCTTCCACACACATCCAGACGGCATGACACACCGCTGTTTCCTACTACAAACATCTCAAAGAGAGACGTCGGTAGAGTCCACAGGGTGTCTGCACGCAGCGACTTTTGCATGTTTTAAGGAGCTGCAATTGCAGCGAGAAAGCTGCTGCCTTCCCCTTCCGTCGTCATCTCTTGGACGAAAAGCACTTGCACTCCGCTCTCCCTCTCTCCATCACGCTTCGGTTTGTATAGTCTTGAAATCCGGAAACAAAGGGGAGCGTTGGCAGGTCGACAGGAAAGAGAGGAACATTCACTCTACGCCGCAATCGTGCGCTCCTTGCGGCATACTCAAGCGTTTGGATATGCAGACACCGCAGTGTTGCTCTACCGACTCTCCAGCCAATCAGAGCAGTCCACCACGTCCACTTGAAAGCGTGTAACTGTCTTGCTTGTACTGGGAGTTTGTATCTAATTGACAACATTGGGTAAGAGAAAGCAGGGGTTAATACGTACGCGAGCCGGAGATCTCGAGCTGCTCGCAACGCACAGCAACGACGTGCTGGCCCTGCAGGAGCTCCTTGGCGATCAGGGAGGCCAGACGGCCCACCAGGTGGCCACGGCAGTCGACGACGATCGGCTTCTCAAACACCATTTTTGCTTCGAGGTTGCACCGGGGAAGAAAGAGGAAATGACTGTAGCTGCTCGCGAGCGGCAGGCTTTGACTGGCCCAGAACGAGTGGCATCAAGAGGAGACGTGATTGGATGAAATATCGTCACTTCATTTTTGTATTCATTTGTTTTAGCGAATCAGAACGCACCAATAATATTGGTTTGACAAAATGATTGAGACGAGTATGACGGAGGTGAAGCAGCACCCTGTGCGGCTCTTTGACGTGAGTATTGCTGGCATTCTTGGGCGTTTATGACGGAAATGAGGAATAATTATTGTGTGCAATGTGTTGTAGTGGGGGAATGCTGCGTTAGTGGACTGTGAGCCGGAGACTGCGGCGTTGGCTGCGGCGTTCAAGAAGAAGTCGAGGCAGAAGTGGGAGGAGGCCAAGAAGCTCCGGCAGGACCCCGTTTTGGAGCTGCTGACGCAGTCTGCAGCGCAGTCCAAGCAGAAAACCAGCTCTTCAGGCACCAATTTGAGCTTCAGCAGCGCATCAAGCCACCATGCAGAGACGCCGCCAGGCTCGTCGCAGTTCCGACAGAGATCGCAGCAGTCTTGGCGCAAACAGCATCAAGAACTGGTGGCTGAAGCGTCAACTATTGAACAAGGAAAAACTCTTCGCGTGGGGTGGAGACTGCTTTGGAGAAGAGTCTGGCGACTACATTGCTGCAAAGAGTCTACGGATTGGCTTCGACTGCAGGTCAGGTCAAGACGGAGACGTCACAGCTGAGTGCTTCATTTGGGAGCTTTGCGGGCTTAGCGCAGCCCAAGACTACAACGAGTACTGGGTTCTCATTCGGTGATAACTCAAAGCAAGCGTGGCAAACAACGAAGTCCGTCCAGTCGGAATTGGCGACAGAAGGCGCAGGTAATGCGGGTACTTTAGCGTTTGAACAGCACCTTGTGTGTATAGTGAATTAACGACGATGTCTTGGTCTGTCGATAGGCATGCAGAAAGAGCAGGATGCTTTCAGGGACCGCTTGGTCGAGTTTTATACCAAGTACAACCCTTCGAAGCTTGGTGCGGTTGATCGCACACTGGAGACGTACAAAGGCCGTGAAGAGGAATTGTTCGATAAGTTGCACGACCGCTATGTGGCTGATGCCGGTCTGAGCTTGCCAGAGCGCAAGAAGAAGTTCATTACTAAGGAAGGCGATCCGACCGTTTTCATGGACATCTCTATCGGCGGTGCAACAGCAGGCAGGATCGTAATGCGCTTGCTAAAGGATAGAATCCCGCTTGCTTCAGAGAACTTTCGCTGTTTGTGCACAGGAGAAAAGGTGCGCATAAACGCAATTATCACACGAAACTTGATACCTAACAGTTCCTCGCTTGTTTTCAAACAGGATGCCACATTGCACTTTAAAGGTTGCAAATTTCACCGCATTATCAAGAATTTCGTTGTCCAAGGCGGAGGTAAATGCTCCTGCTACGTCTCGTCAATCGTTTCTGCAGTGTTGCTTACCACTTGTTGTGCCATCAATTATGCAGACTTTACGGCTGGTGATGGTACCGGCGGTCAAAGCATTTATCGCGGCACTCCTCACGGAGATCTGTGGGGAAACTTCAAGGACGAAGAATTTTTGCCGCACGATGATGTTGGGTTGCTGTCGATGGCGAATGCTGGTAAAAACACGAATGGCTCGCAGGTACGCTTTTTTGCTTAGCATAATGTTGGTCATTGCTTGTCGACCTAACCTGACACTTTCTCCCATGGTTTGATTACTTGCAGTTCTTCATTACGACAAAAGCTGGTCTCAAGAATCTGGACAGAAAACACGTTGTGTTTGGCGAGGTAATTGAGGGACTGGAGATTGTGGATGCAATGCAGAATGTGAAAGTGAGCAAGCCGAACAGCTGCCCTCTACCTGAAAATGAGGTTGTAATTGAAAGCTGCGGTGAGCTGTAGACAACATTGGTTCTAAACACGAAATCAATATCGTGAAGTAGAGGTCGTCATCCGCTGATCAAGCGCGACAGCAACTTTCAAGGCGTGTAGGAAATGGCGCCTCTGCATCCTGTCACGGTTGTGGTGAAATTGGCCGTTTGGCACGCAAGTGTCCTGAACGGGGCGGTGCGCATCGGCACGGTAAGTGATGGCAACGGTGACAGGACCACGTTTAAGTCAGTCACAGTAGGCGGGCGACTAATGCACCTCCAAGCATAATATGGGAGTGGTTGATGCCAGTACCATCTACTTTGCATCCACACTCAGAACACTTTGAAAATTGCATTCAAGAATACTATGAGCAACCGTTGCTATGGCAGCCACGCTGTGGCTTCAACTTAGCGTATGGATACAAATGTGTAGGAATTTACAACGACTTGATCCTTGGTGCGGTACGGAGAAGGTAAGCAATAAAATGGTTGTGTGCGTGTCAAGCTACGACGGCCACGAACTGAGCTTTTCAAAAAGTAAATGTGCCATGTCCTTCTTCACGACAACCTTGTGCTTCCCACTTCCATCGGCCCCGTTGGTACGACCAGCTGCACCATGGACGAGTGCGCCGCCAACTCGAACTCGGGACTTATGCACGCCACTCGAAAGTTCCTCACGTTTCAGAAAAGACGATCGAACCGACGATGCCGTTGGCTGCCGAAGCTTGCAGTGTGTTCCTTCACCATGAGCTGCAGCCCGCAATGGTTCATCACTTTCGGCACCTGCGTTATGCATTCCACTGTTGGGGTATGCTTGACGGCTGACCTTTAAAAGACCTTCGTCACGATGAAAACTCTGTTGATCACCTACGCGCACTGTTGGTGGTGGTGAAGCGCTGACATTTGATAGCCGGCGATCAAGCTTCTCCAGTGATTGTAGCAGCTTTTGTTCTTCGGCGGAAGTTACTTCGACATCTTCGGTCATCCCTCTTGCACCATGGCGCACGGTTTTGGTTGCTATCGGTTTGTTTGCTGTCATGGAGGTATCTGTCGCAAGCAAATGGTTGACAGGAGATTTTGCAGGTTTCAGTCGTGCTGTTGGTTCCTTTGGAGGATCTCTGGCACTCGTGTACCCGCCCGATGGTGTTGAGTTCACAGAGGGCCTCCTTTCAATTCCGTTTGTTGTCGACGAGGGAGCGTGCAAACCCTCCGGAGGACGCTCATGTCGATGTCTTTGCGTTGGCAAGTGAGAAGGTTGGAATTCAATCGGTGCGCTTATAGGTCTCGTCCACTGTGTACCAATTGACGAATCTCCTCCATGCGAAGCTACTTCCTGTTTCGTAGCGACATTTTGCGCACGTTTGTCAGTATTTGCTTGTAAGGCGCTCTGAATTCTGCGGTGTTGCTGCACCAACTTGGGTATCCTTGAGCTGTAGACAGGTGCATTGCGGTCTGCGTGCTCATAGCAAGGTTTTCGCGAGACAACGGCAGGTTGTCTACGTGGGATACGGGATCCAGTCGGGTGTAGGTTGGTCTTCGCCGACTCCGATCGCAGTGCGGACTTGAAAGACTCGGTAGTCATCGACACTGACATGGAGAGGTCAAGACTGTCTTTGACCCTGAGGTTCTGCATCCTTCCTCGTCCCTCTCGGCGTTTAATTATCCGATCAAATCGAGAATCCTCCTCAGCACTAGGCAATGAATTGGTACTGTCGGACTGCTGATCGTCGTCACTCTCCGACGCCTCGCTGGACGAATCAGCCGGGATCAACTCGAACCCACTGGCTGCTCTCTCCGATACTGTCAGTTGTTGACCCACAGCATCGCGTCGCTGGATAATCCCTTGAAAAATAGCGCCATAGCTATCAACCGACACTTGTTCTGTCGGACTTGAGACCGAATTATTGGCCCTGATGTCATGCCATTTCTTGCGTTTAGCTTCCATCGCTGCCAGTTTGGCCGTCACTCCATCTAAATCGTATTCGTCCCTTGCATTCGCTTCATGTTCTCCCACGCAAGCTGAACTCGCAGCAACGTTGTTGCTTGAACTCTGCATTCCCAGCTGCAAAAATACACATAACCAGTGGTGTTCGCTCACTTCAACTTTGGCACAAACCACCGGTAAAATGTCACCTTCTGATCGGTCAGGGAAAAATCGTATGGCTCTTATTTCCGCCAATCAAATCCTCATGCAAGTATACTATCCAATCATTTCCATCACAATCCTACTTTTCCTCCAATTGTAACTCTCTATCACTGTTTGCTCAATCACAGCCATAGTCTCTGCACCACCAGCATCAGAGACCACCCCACAGTGCGACCTCTTGGCTCACTCTTCGATCCGAGCTCCGATAACGATGTTGAGCAAGACCATGCGCGCCGCCACGTCGCCTATGCGCAAGACGTTGCTGCAGCGCTGCTTCTCCGCCAGCAACGGCAGCGACACCCCCAAGGCCGTCGATGGGGTGCGCATCAACCGCTACAGTGCCAACGTGACGCAACCCAAGGCCCGCGGAGCTTCGCAAGCCATGCTGTACGCCACAGGCATGACGGAGGAAGACATGGACAAGCCCCAAGTGGGAATCGCCAGTATGTGGTGGGAGGGCAATCCGTGCAACATGCACCTGCTGGACCTGGCTGGGGAAGTGAAGAAGGGCGTGAACGCTGCGGGTCTCGTGGGTTTGCGCTTCAACACCATCGGAGTGAGCGACGGCATCAGTATGGGAACGGACGGCATGAGTTACAGTCTGCAGTCCCGCGATCTGATCGCCGACTCGATCGAGACGGTGATGGGAGGCCAATGGTACGACGCCAACATCTGCATCCCTGGGTGCGACAAGAACATGCCTGGTTGTGTAATGGCCATGGCACGAGTGAACCGACCGTCGTTGATGGTGTACGGAGGCACGATCCGTGCCGGATGCAGCTCCAAGGGCGAGACGCTGGATGTTGTGTCGGCGTTCCAGGCCTATGGTGAATACATCGCCGGACGTATCACGGAGGAAGAACGCCACGACATTATTCGTCACGCTTGCCCCGGCGCCGGTGCTTGCGGTGGGATGTACACTGCTAACACGATGGCTACGGCCATTGAGACACTGGGATTGAGTTTGCCGTTCTCGTCCAGTTTCCCCGCTGACTCGCCTGAAAAGCAGCAGGAGTGCATCAGTGCTGGTGAAGCGATTAAGGTGTTGCTGGAGAAGGACATTAAGCCGCTTGATATTCTGAGCCGTGAAGCGTTTGAGAACGCCATTACGGTGACGATGGCGCTGGGTGGATCGACCAACGCTGTGCTGCACTTGATCGCCATTGCTCGTGCCGCCAACATCCCATTATCGATTAACGACTTTGAGAAGATCAGCGAGCGCGTGCCGTTCCTGGCCGATTTGAAGCCCAGTGGCAAGTTTGTGATGGAGGACATCCACCGTGTTGGTGGCACACCTGCTGTGCTCAAGTACCTGATGAACCAGGGCTTCATCAACGGGGACTGCCTCACGGTTACGGGCAAGACTCTGGGCGAGAACCTCCAGAACGTGCCTGACCTCTCGGACAACCACGAAATTATTTACCCTGTGGACCGCCCGTTGAAGTCGAGTGGCCACCTGCGTATTCTGCGCGGTGACCTGGCTCCGGAGGGCTCGGTGGCTAAGATCACCGGAAAGGAGGGCCTTGTCTTCACGGGCACGGCCAAGGTGTACGACTGCGAGGAGGATATGATGGCTGGCTTGGAGAAAAATGAGATCACGAAGGGCAGCGTTGTCATTATCCGATACGAAGGCCCGAAGGGCGGCCCCGGCATGCCCGAGATGCGTAAGCTGACCTGTTGTTCACCTCTACATTGGTGATACTGCTGCTTCTGATACTGACTTGAGTATGATTTTGTCTGTTTTCGTTATAGTTGCCCCGACATCGGCGATCATGGGTGCTGGTCTCGGCAAGGACGTTGCCATGCTTACTGACGGCCGCTTCTCTGGCGGCTCGCACGGTTTCATCATCGGCCACATTACCCCCGAGGCGCAGGTGGGAGGACCCATCGCTCTCGTGAAGGACGGCGATAAGATCACTGTCGACGCCGAGAACAACCGCATCGATCTCATTGACGTGACCGCCGATGAGTTGGCGCAGCGCAAGAAGGAGTGGGTTGCACCTCCCCTCAAGGCGACGCGTGGTACTCTGCACAAGTTCATCAAGAACGTCAAGTCCGCCTCGGAAGGCTGCGTCACCGACGAGTAAGTGCCGCATGTGCAGCGCACAGCACAGCTTCGGACCAGTCTTGAAGTCGCTCCGAGTCAGCTGTCAGTCTGCATGTGGTTAGTTCAGTCAAAAACTCAATATATCGTTAGAAGCAACACCTGATAGCTATTCAATCTCATTCCAATTGCGCAAATGCCCCACCTCAGGTCCAACTTGAAGTGTGCGCGCAATCATCTTCGCACAAACACCATTCGCAATCCAAGTACGCATCAACATATTTCCACCAATCCAATCTTTTCTTCAGATTTTCCACCAATCTTGCACACCCAATTCATTTATTTTAACCAATCAGTTTCGTATAGAACCGTTTGCTCAAACGATGCACCACCAGAACGGATCCATTGTGAAGACCTCTCATTCCGGTACGTACCTCGGGCCCTGCAGACCTCCCGTGATGTTAAGCAAGACCATGCGCTCCGCCACATCACCCGTACGCAAGACATTATTGCATCGCACCTACTCCTCCGCCAGCAACGGCAGCGACACCCCCAAGGCCGTCGATGGGGTGCGCATCAACCGCTACAGTGCCAACGTGACGCAACCCAAGGCCCGCGGAGCTTCGCAAGCCATGCTGTACGCCACAGGCATGACGGAGGAAGACATGGACAAGCCCCAAGTGGGAATCGCCAGTATGTGGTGGGAGGGCAATCCGTGCAACATGCACCTGCTGGACCTGGCTGGGGAAGTGAAGAAGGGCGTGAACGCTGCGGGTCTCGTGGGTTTGCGCTTCAACACCATCGGAGTGAGCGACGGCATCAGTATGGGAACGGACGGCATGAGTTACAGTCTGCAGTCCCGCGATCTGATCGCCGACTCGATCGAGACGGTGATGGGAGGCCAATGGTACGACGCCAACATCTGCATCCCTGGGTGCGACAAGAACATGCCTGGTTGTGTAATGGCCATGGCACGAGTGAACCGACCGTCGTTGATGGTGTACGGAGGCACGATCCGTGCCGGGTGCACGTCCAAGGGTCAATCCATTGACTACGTGTCGGCATCAGAAGCGTACGGAGCTTTTCTGACAAACAAGATCACCGAAGAAGAACGTCATGACATCATCCGCCATGCTTGCCCCGGCGCCGGTGCCTGCGGTGGGATGTACACTGCTAATACAATGGCTACGGCCATTGAGACACTGGGATTGAGTCTGCCGTACTCATCTAGCTCCCCGGCTACGTCGGAGGAGAAGCAGCATGAATGTGTTCTTGCTGGCGAGGCAATCAAGTTGCTGCTGGAAAAGAACATTAAGCCTTTGGACATTCTCTGTCGTGAAGCGTTTGAAAACGCTATCACCGTGACGATGGCGCTGGGTGGATCGACCAACGCTGTGCTGCACTTGATCGCCATTGCTCGTGCTGCTGGCATTCCGCTGACTATTGACGACTTTGAGAAGATTAGTGAGCGTGTGCCGTTCCTGGCTGATGTGAAGCCCAGTGGACGCTACGTCATGGAGGATATCCACCGTGCCGGTGGCACCCTGCTGTGTTGAAGTACCTGATGAACAAGGGCTACATCAACGGAGAGTGCCTCACAGTCACTGGTAAGACGTTGGCTGAGAACATCTCGAATGTCCCCGATTTGTCAGACAACCACGAGATTATCCACCCCGTGGAAAAGCCGTTGAAGTCGAGTGGACACCTGCGTATTTTGCGTGGACACTTGGCGCCAGAAGGATCGGTTGCCAAGATCACCGGCAAAGAAGGCCTTAAGTTCACTGGTACGGCCAAGGTGTACGACTGTGAAGAAGACATGCTTGCTGCCGTGGAGAACAACGAAATCACAAAGGGTAGTGTCGTTATCATCCGTTACGAAGGTCCGAAGGGTGGTCCTGGCATGCCAGAGATGCGTAAGTACCTACTTGTTGCTAACTGATCTGCATGTGTTGTCTGGTTACTAATATTTGTCAACCTTACCTTGCTATGCAGTGGGTCCTACGTCAGCGATCATGGGTGCTGGACTCGGCAAGGACGTTGCCATGCTTACTGACGGCCGCTTCTCTGGCGGCTCGCACGGTTTTATCATTGGACACATTACCCCCGAGGCACAGGTGGGAGGACCCATCGCTCTCGTGAAGAACGGCGATAAGATCATCGTTGATGCTGAAAACAACCGCATCGATCTCATTGACGTGACCGCCGATGAGTTGGCGCAACGCAAGAAAGAGTGGGTTGCACCTCCCCTCAAGGCGACGCGCGGAACCTTGTACAAGTACATCAAGAACGTCAAGTCCGCCTCGGAAGGCTGCGTCACCGACGAGTAGAGTTCACAACCGATAGGTGAGCTGAAGTGCCTAGGTGCGTGCGGGTGTGCGTGCAGCTAATGGAATATGATAGACACTTGATAAACTTGCTTACTGTTGCTACGAATTTTGCCGCTGAGAAATGGAACTCCCTGTCGTTCCTACATGGCCTACGAATGAAAATGTAATGCTAGAACTAGAACCAAAGGGATTATCATCGATTATTGTGGCGATCCACCTGACGCGAGCTGCTGTTGCGTGTGGTAGGACTTGAGCAGTAGTTTTCGCATGCGTTCCTGCGCTTCATAGTAACCGGGAGTTCGTTCAGGTCGAGATACATTCGCCGACGAGTTCAATTTCACAGGGGCAGGCGAATTCATGGGTGGCATGTCATCGTCCTCCAGGATCTCATACACACGTCCGACCATTGCCTCTGGCTGGCCTCTGGAGTCAATACCTTTCCTGCCTGCGCGGATTGTCGTATTGCCGCTGTTGCTGCGGTCAAAAAGCATTGCCGGGTGTGTCGGAGTCGGTGGCGGTGGTCGCTTAGAGAATTCGCCATCCTGGTTACTACTGCTGGGGCTTCCATTGTTGTTGTTCATGCTGACGTTGCGCTCCATTGTGGTGACAGCAAGCGTAGCAAGACGCTCCATGGTGAACGCACAACTCGCACCGAGCGTATCGCGCTTGGAAAAGTCAGCGACACAAATGTAGCCGAGTTTCTTGCCCGTGCGAGAGTAAATTGGACAACCGGCGAAAAAGCGGATGGCTGGCGGTGATCGTAGCGAAAAGAATTGCAGTGCCTGCTTGTCGATGTTGGCGTCCAGGACGATCGCTGGGGTAGAGCCCATAATTTTGTCGATAAAGACCGAGAGTTCACCTACAAGAGGTGCGTTGCCTTCAAGACCAGCGGAGGAATGGATGTAGTTGCCGCTTTCGTCAACAATCGAGACCGATGCAATCGGGCAGTTCAGCGTTTGGCACGCCAACTCGCAGAGGAGATCAAACATGTTGCTGCTGCTCCCGATCGAGCGCTTCTTCTGCTCCATTGCACGTAGCTGCGTCTTTAAGCACCGCTCGTCGATGAAATCATCTTCGTAATCTTCTGTAGGGGAGGACACACACGCCGACATGGGATGCACTACGGCTGTCACGTCTTTAATGTCAACGGGGCCTCAGTACTTTCAGTGCTGGTCGCAATGGGGTCGAAATCTTGAAAGGAACCGTGTGCTGTTGCAACCAGTCCATCTTGGTTGCTCGCGTCGGTGCTGCAAGAGTTTGTGTATGCACCTTGCGTACGTGCTTCGTAATTTGAAGATGGTGTAGCGAAAGCTGGGGTCATGTCCGAGATGCCGCTTTGACTGTGGCTGTCGTCGTGAGTTCCTGACTGTGTATTGTCGGTGTACGAGGAGCGAACACCAGACGACGAAGCGGCAGCTAGGCCAACATTGCTGAGACTGCGTGCGCGCACGAGGTGGTCGAATACATTGGTTTTGGCGACCTGCTTCAACGGTGTGGTGCGTGCTCGGATGGAGCAAACTTTGCACAGTCGCAGCTTCGAGTATCCAATAGCTGGCAGGTCGACGGTCTCTACTGTGGAGCAGTCAGAGCACACAACCTCACCGCATCGACGGCAGTGGTGCTTGCGTCGCAGTGCGTGGAAATTGCGTGTGCAAAGGTTGCAGGTGGTGCGCTCGGTATTCTTGACCCAAGTGGCTCGCTGGATGTAGAGCTGGCTGCCCATGCGCAGATCCTCGACAATACCCTGCAGGCGGTTAAGGCAACCTAAAAGGATCGAGCTCACCATCGGTGCGTGTTTGGACGGGAAACTTCCACACGCAATGACTTCAGTCTCCTCTTCAGAGATTTTCCGCCAGAAGACACCCAGCTTCGTGAGCTTCGTGCGTGTTACATGGTGTGTATCCTTCAGCTCCATGCAGCCTACACGCTCGCCTTCTCCCGAGGTGAAGCACCACACGTGCACGCGTTCTCGTGGCTCCGAGTTGGGGATATACGCGAGCGACAAGTAGTCCACAAGGCACAAATCCCTTTTGCCCGACACGCCCGTCTCGAAAGCTGCCCACTTGACAGTTAACAATTCCTCAGCTTGTTCGCCCAGACCATCAACTGCAGCTGCAGCTTCTTCCTTCAAGCGTTCCTCGGTGTTAGCACTGCTGCATTCTGACGCCGGCTTCATGTCCACCGATCCAGTTTCCGAGTTTCGCTGCTGGTGCTGATCTCCTTTCTGCCACAAACTCCCGCGTCTCTCGTCGTTCTCGCTGAGATTCTCATTGCTACCAGCGCCTTCTCCGGAGCCACTGCCTTCAGGCTGACTAGCCGATCGACCCACTCGATGGTTGTCCTCGGACTTGTTCTGACCCACCTCAGTAGAGTTGTTGGTGGGTGCTTCAGCATCTTCGTCGTTGGGCTTAGTGACGTTGTGAAGGATGAGGGTATCGACGTAATACTTGCCGAAGCATTTGCGCGTGAATTCACGCCAGCTCTCCGAGTTGGTGTTGGCGATCACCTGATTGACCTCGTGCTCTTGACAGCGCAGCACGGTGGCTGCACGCACGAGGCGATAGGACGCTGCCATGTTGCTGGTGTCCTTGCGGATCTGCGTGCCGTCCTTCTCCGGCGGCACGTATCGCCACTGATCATTGAACGACTGGTTCAAACACGCGAGTGCGTTGGATTTGGCCAGGCGGTAGAGCTTGTCGTTCTTGTACTTGGCCAGCGGGAGGCTCCGAAAGAAATCGGTGCGCAACGGGAAGCCCCCGCTGGTGTTTTGATGACCGTGGTTCATCATCCTGGAAGTCGGCTCTCCTTGCTGCTACGAGGGGACCGAAAGAACCGCAAAGGAGAGAAGGCTGGTGTTTTCTAGGGGTTTGCTCACGGAAGCGTACGGCGTTAAGCGGTGCGTCGGCGGTTCAGCAAAAGCTGCAATGAGACCGTCGTTTCACAAGGGCCAGGAGCTCATCGACAGACGAACTTGAACGAGCTCGTCGGGGCGGAGGACTATGCAGCACCTGCCTGACTTCTTGGAAAACGACCCCGATACACACGCAAAACGCCCGACTTCCGACAGAAAGAGAGATTAAGTTAAAACGTTCATGAGCCGTTCACATTGACGAAGGAAAAGGCAGAAAGCAGAAAAGAAGGAACGCCCGAGGAATGGAAAGAGTTGGGCGCTACCAGGGACTTTGACGCCAAATATTGACCTACAGGCCCCGATCCGGATGTCGAGGGCACCCATTCAACTTCAAGCTGAGCCCCTCGAGGCATGAACGGCTCCGGATCTCGTCACCGAAGCAAGGATGGGCTATCTCGAATGCTGCTTCGGCGAAAGACATCTGCCCAGTGTAACACAGTTTTCTTCTAGCTATGTCGGCCAAAGTTCCATGGGGAGGATAGGGAGGAGGAAGGCCGACGCCGCTATCGTCAACTGCACAACGGAGACTGCATCCAAATGTCGTCCGTATGCGCTGACCTTTGCTGGACGTTTCGGTCGAGTGTCCACTGGACTTTTGTCGTTACCAGCTTCTACGATTGCGCTGGCGATTCTTTCTCGAGTGCAGGATCGTTCGCTAGGGTGTGTGCTGCAGCAGACTAAAGTGAAGCTCTACGCTTGCCACGCACGACTGTGAACTCGTCAGCATGATCACGAGCACTGAAACGCACGAGTTAGACACTTCGTTGCTCACCTTCTCCATACCTCACCAAGTGATCAACAGTCCTCGACTCCTACGCATTGTACGCATTTCTCCTTCCTAAGATCTGGTCCTCGCGCCCCCTTCCAGCCATTGCTGCTGCTTCACTCGTTAGTCACTTGTCACGCTGCCCAGACCTTTTGGCAAACCAACAGAGCCACTGCACCTCTTTTCTGACGTTCTCGCCTTTTTGGTGTCATGCCGCCCGCCTACTGTGCTTGAACTGTGCGGCGGCCCTGTCGTTGTCGCTGTCGCCTTCCGTGCTGATGCGCACCGCTCCGTTCAGGACAGTTGCGTGCCAAATGGCCGACCTCACCACAACAGTAGCAAGACGTGGGCGGCTTTCCAGCACCTCTCGAACGTTGCTGTCGAGCATTCCTTGTCGGGTATTCACTGCGTTCACCATACCGTCGCACCGCCTCCTCCCAATCAACATCCGAACCCTCACCGTATTCGCCACGGACGCACACCGCTTGATGGACAGCCTCATAAAGATGCTCCCACGTTCTCAAGTGAAGAAGTGTTTTGGTCTGCTTGTTCCTGATGCCGTCCATAAACGCCTCCACAAGCCAGCTTTGCTTTGGCTCATGGAACGCAGCTCCGATACTGAGAAGACGGTCGGAGTAGTCCCACAAACGTTCACCCACAAGTTGTTTGCAGTTGCCGAGTTGTTTAATCAGTTGCCATTCGTTAGGGCGATAAACAGGAACGTAGATGGCCTTCAGCTTTCGTAAGAAGTGATTGGGTGTACGTTTCTCATCGGGTGTACGTTTCTCATCGGGTATATCGCCCTGCCCAAAGCTCTGCTAAGCGGAACCAGTGAGCCGTGTCATCAAGCCATCGTACAACTGTTCTTTCGTCCATTGTTCCCCATCGAGCACCGCAGAATCAACGTGGCGTAAGATGTACTCCGATATCTTCACTAGCCATGTCTCCAACTTCTCACTACCGTCGAAGCTCCCCACATCCAACACCCTTCTCTCATAGTCAGAGGAGTCGCCAGACATTTCCACAGACGCTTGTTGTGATTCCTTCGCTTGCCGCTCAGCTGCGATCGCCTTGCGCTCTGCAGCTGTCAATGAAGTCCACCATTGGTCATCATCTTCAGGCGGTGACACAACTTCAGCCTCTGCACTGGAATAACAGCTGACTGCTTCTTGCCAACCAACACCTCGTCCTTCACCGTAGTCGCCACATAGACGCACCGTCTCGTTGACAGCCTCCCACAAACTCTTGAACGTCTGCAAGAGCAAGAAATTGCTGTTCTCTCTGTTCCTGACACCGTCTCGAAATGCTTCCACATACCAGATCTCTTTTGCCTCAGAGCGCTCTACACCAAAGCTGCGCAGACGCTTTGCGTAGTCCTGAAGTCGCTCCCCAACCAACTGTTTGCACTCGAAAAGCTGCATCATAGTGCTCATCCCGCCACTATAATAGCTATAGAACTTGAGCTCTTTTAGCAACCGCTCCGGTGTGTCCTCTTCATGGGAGGGGTCACGATACACGATCGATAGCTGGGCATTCCCGGTGAGGCGTAGCACTAAACCGCAGTACAGTTGGGTCTTCGTCCATTGCAGGCCTTTGAGCACCAGAGAATCTGCGTGGAGGAGGAAATACTTGGCCACTTTCACGAGCCACGACTCCATCGTCGCACTGCCGTCGAACGCCTCCACAGTCAGCTGCATCCTGTCAGTTTGGCCACTGCTTCTTCACGATTTGGACCTTCCCGTCCAAGGTCCGTTTCTGGACACTTCAGTACACCATCCATCCGAATAGGAGTCCATTCAGCTTCAACTTGGCACATAGTAAAACCAAGCTTAATGTCGGCATGTAGCACATAGTGACTAATTCATCTTCGATTCATTTCACAGCTGCATCCGTTGAGCGCAATAAAACACACCCTTGGTGCTGAGCGCACTCGACAACGCGGTCGTGCCGACCGGATACTCTACCGCGACCGTGAAGGTGACGAGGCATTTCGGGATGACATCAGGATCGTACTTTTGCCCGTGTGAATCATGGCATGAAAGAGGTCGAGAATCTTTTCGAGGTTGTCCATCAAGTGGTGTATGTCAACGGCGAAGTCGTAGCATGGATCACTGGGACATCCAGCACAAACAGCTCAACACCAATTTGAGGAGACGCTTCGAGTATGCTCACCGATCAATTCTTTACAATTGTCGAGTTTCTTGAGAAGACGATGTCCGTAGCCAACGTGTACGGCAAATGCAAGAGTGAGATAATGTTAAGCAAACATTTCTTTCCTGCTTCTAGACTCCGGGCTGAAGGAACCGTGTCCTCGCTCTACAGCAACCACTGCGCTTGATTGTGTAGCTACGTGTTGACGCGGTCCGTTGATGTCGGTCGTCATGGCGGCTGGACAGAGTCCTGGTGACCAAGGATACATATCTGCACGCTTCAACTTGCTCAAAAATTCTCCAGCTCGTGTAAGAAGCGCTCGGGTGTGCATCCTCCGTCGGGGGATCGAAATACAAGACCGATTACTCCGCATCGCCAGTGAGCCATTGCAGTAAGCCAACAGTTGAATTTTCGTCCGTTGCCTCCCTTTTCAAAACCAAGTGGTCCGCACGAAGGAGGAAATGCTGTGCGACTTTTACGGGTCGCTGCATTGTCAAACTCCTCCACGTCCAGCATTGTCGCGTCACGCGACGACTCGAGGGGAGAAGTCCTGCGTTGTCAACTCGACGTTTGTATCGTGCTTCGGTGCCAAAGCACATCATCCACCCGAACGAAGTCCGACGGCTTCAACGTGCCGTGTAGTTGACTCAAGGTGAAAGCACTTGCACAAGACCAAGTGTTATAACGACCTCCCCAAAGCTAGCTCTGGCTGCGATCTCCATATCCCCACAATGGACCGGCACAGGAGCACACTTGATCGACGACACGTTAAGGATAGATACCCTCCTCGACACCCATCCGAGCATGATTCCTGCCATACTCGTCGTACAACAAATCCATTTCGTGCTGCGATTGCCGGAGACTGTACCCATGGCTACCGTCAGGTCCTGCACCCCGAACAGCTCGAGCAGAGATTTCACCGTCGCCATTTCTATCCAATCGGTCCCACCGTTGGTTCATCCTCGTTGGTCCGCCATCCTCCTCGGTGGTCACGAGTGGACTTGCAGTCCGAACTGCAAGGCCTGCGTGGCCATGCACGTTTCTCATCGGTAGTTGACCGTCCTAACCGACAAGACCAGACGTCATGTGGCATGCCGTTAGATTCCGAATATCGATCCGTTGCAAGTCTGTCAAAGGCTGCAACAAAAAGACACACAGACCGCAATTGAAAGCATGCATTGCTTTGCTGCATTCGATAGCGTGTCACAATGTCCCGCGAACAGGTTGATTCAACAGTTTCCGGTGATTTGAAAACACAGCGCGATTGCTTGTCAAACCAACTTCAACTTGTCATTTGACAACGGCAAATCGCCTCAGATTAAATCCATTGAGGTGATTACCTCATGCTGAAAATTAAAATAATGCTTAAAATAGGGAAATTGACGAGACAAAAACGGAAATAATGTATACATGAGTTATTGCCCTCATCCCACCAAAGTTCAACTTGTGTGGCGAACTTCCACCACACCAAAATCCGCGTACGTCAGCAGTTTTCACGTCACAAACGAATTTGCGTCACAAGTCGCACATAGCGTTCTACCCGGCCCTACCTCGTTCTACCTGGCCATGTTTGCTCGTCGTCTGCTTCGTTCTACCTCTCAGTTCGGTCTCCGAGGGCCCCACGTGTCCTCCGACGTCCCTCGTTGACATTCCGGTCCTTCTCCATGATCGTCCACGACTCTCCGCACCCAGAGGTGGACATCCCCAACAAGACCATCTGGGACGTCGTCGAGGACCAACTGGACGTCTACAAGGACAAACCAGCCTTCATCGACGGCATCACACACGAGAAACTCACCTTTGGACGTCTCCACGAACGCGCGCGGAACTTTGCCATCGCGCTGGCCAAGGACGGTGTCAAGAAGGGGGACGCCGTCATCCTGCATTCCTTCAACTGTCTGGACTACCCCACTGCTGTCCTGGCCCTCACCTCATTGGGGGCAGTTTGCTCTCCGGCGTCCCCGATGTTCCTACCAGATGAACTGGCGGTGCAGGTCAAAGCTTCCAAGGTAGGGCATTTCGTAAATCGTGATGAAAAGGTAGAATGGTTGCTCTGATAGTTGATTGCTTTTTGACAGGCAAAGTACATTATTACGCACAAGGAGCTGGAGAGCACGGCGGTAGAGACTGCCAAGTTGTGTGGAGTGGACCCCAAGTTCGTTTACACCATGGGGCATGGCGCTGACGCTGAAAAAGATGTCCAAAGCATTGAGTGAGTGGTTCTACGCCCAAGTTTTCATGTAGTTAGAAGAAAGACTGATGGTGGTTGTTGATACAGTGAGTTGGTCAAGGTCCGCGACGACTCGTTCAAGTTCGAGACGATCGATCCGGAGTCCAACGTGTTGCTGCCATTTTCAAGCGGAACGACTGGTGTCCCGAAGGTATGTATTTGCTTGGTGCATTTCACATTATGGAGTTGATTTCGAGTAAGTGGCTGACCGACATTGGGGTGTTTGTAGGGAGTTGCGTTGAGTGCGAAGAATATTCTGTCCAATGCACTTCAAGTCGACCACGTGGAGGACCTTTGCGGGTACTCTCTTGGCTTGCTACCATTTTTCCACATCTACGGAATGATGCTGCTGCATCTATCGCTGTATCAAGGTGCTGCTAAGGTGATTCTGCCTCGATTCGACCCTGAGACGTTTTTAAATGCTTTGTCAACCTACAAGGTACGATGCCTCATCCCCTACCATTGTCAATTGAAATTCTAACTGGTCAATCACATTATCGACTATAGATCCGAGCTGCACATATTGCACCTCCTGTGGCACTGTTCCTTGCTCACCACCCGATGGTAGAGAAATACGACATCTCGGCGACAGAATTCCTCGTATCTGGTGGTGCTCCGATGGGAAAGGAAGTGGAGAAGCTTGTCAAGGACCGTCTGGGAGTCACTGTTAAGCAAGCTTACGGCATGACTGAAGCCTCGCCGGCTGTGAACTACGCTGAAGATGCATTCCGCAAGCCGGTACGTGCATCTATCTTGACTAACTCCAACAAAGGTGAAATTGCTGACAAATTGATGCCGCTTTGATAATGTTCAGGGAAGTGTCGGTCGTCTGTTGCCAAATACCCAGCTGCGCGTGAAGTGTACTGCCACGGATGTAGATTTACCGGTGGGTGAATCCGGGGAGTTGTTGTACAAAGGCCCGCAAGTTATGCTCGGTTACTCGAACAACGCGGAAGCGAACAAGAGCGTGTTCACCGATGATCGATTCCTTCGCACTGGCGATATTGGCTATATCGACAGTGACGGCTTCGTGTTCATCGTCGACCGTGTGAAGGAGCTGATCAAGTACAAGGGCCACCAAGTGGCGCCGGCCGAATTGGAAGACGTGCTGAATCACCACCCTCAGATTTCAGACGCGTGCTGCGTTCGAGGCAAGGATGCATTTGGCGAGGAGATCCCCAAGGCGTACGTTGTACTAAAAGACCCGGCGAACGCGGCGAAGTTGACGGAAGAAGATGTGATGGATTTTGTGGCGACAAAGGTTGCGCCATTCAAGAAGGTTCGACAGGTTGAGTTCATCGAAGCCATTCCGAAGAGCGCTACGGGCAAGATTCTGCGTCGGGAGCTCCAGGACCAGGAAAACCAGCACCACAGGAAGTAAGATAGTTACCGATAGCATGTTACCCTGCTTATAAGATGTCGTCAATCATGAAATGACGTACTGTGAAGCTCTTCGTTGCCACTGGTCTGCTGTATCCAAACTTCTTGTATGCAGAAACTTTATGCACGACGTAAGTGATGACACTAATGACATCATGCAAGAGGCATCAACATGTGTGTTGATGAAATGTGCTTTCTATTAGTTCGACGGGTAGTCTACAAGGCAATGACCAGGATTTGATCGACTGGCACCGCCCTTATATGTTACGCTCACTTACGGTCGGGTAGCAGCAATGTACAATGCCCAAGAACGGGAGAGACCGTCATCCATCTCGACGGTGCTCAGCTTCTTGAGAGCGACTTCCTTGTCGACCGTGGCGTAGTTCATGTAGAGAAGTGAGAGCCACGGGTTGCTCAACTCGTCGTTCTTGACGATGGACTCGTGGGACAAAATGTGTTCCCATTCCTGTTTGACGAAGTCGCGAGTACGGACGAACTCAGTGACAGCCGTGGCGGGGATCATTTGAATGCCGTGGATCGCGTACTTCTCGCCGCTGAACCAGGTGGCGTAGTTGACCTTGTTGTCGAAAAGAATACCCATGACCTTGTTATCGCGGTAGCGGTCGGGGTGGGCACGGTTGCCGTCCTCAAGCAAGAAGTACGTCCGAATGGCTCGCGCGTTCAGTTTTACCAGAAGCTTTCCGACAGTCTCGAGGTGAGTATTTCCTGTCGCCTTACCCAACATCGCCATGCCGTAGTAGAAGTTCATGTCCTCAGACGTGCTCTCCTCATCCTTGCCGTCAGCGAAAGGCGTGATTCCATGTGAATACGAGTGGCCCCGGTACCAGTCAAGGCTGCGGAATTTGGGGAAGTATGGGTCATCATCCGACGGATTCGCGACATCGCGCACCAAGAAACCTGCCATGCGGTTCAGTTCCGGAAGTTTTGACCAGGATGGATCCAGCTTATTGACGATAGCAGCGGTGACAACCCAGTAGCCATAGTGATAGTGATGGTCATTGTACATTGTGTTGCCGAAATCAACCAACGCGTCGTTCTGAGCAAAGCCCTGAGAGCTCACTACACCCCGGTACACCGTGTCGTAGTTGAGCGGATACAGCCACGAGTTGTTTAAGAACGGGGTCAGCAAGTTTTCCAACTTCTCGATACACTGTGGGAGTAGCGTTGTGTCATCTTCGCCGACAATGGACGAGTCGCCTGCCATTAGGCACAGCGACGCGTACTTTTGGGCGGCCTTGCCGTTGAAGTAGTAGCTCTGGTACAAAGGCATCGACCAGGTGTCGTTGATGTCGGCGATGAGGGTCTTCTTCATGTCGTAAGCATTGACGACGCTGGCGTCCGGCTTCCGGGGAGGGTAAAAGTCTACCGGGAAATCCTCCGTTTCCACAAGTCTCCACTCAGGCGGATACGTCTTGGTGACCAATCCCTGCATGAGTCCGCGGGTAGTTGAGTGGGCAGAAATTCCTTCCGCTTCCACGGCGCTCGCTCGGTCCAATGTGTCGACGTGGTGGACCTGTGCGTAGTGCAGCATGCCGTCGGATTCGCAGTCACCGCTGGTCTTCCACTGGTACGTGTAAGAGTGCTCGTCGTGGGCTTTGACCTGTCCACCTTCCAGAATACAACTCGCGGTGCGGTCGAAAATGCTCTGTTCTCGTGCAGACGCATCAGGGATCATCGCAACACGGACTGTGCCTGTGAATGGACTCCCCATCTCCAGTGTGGAGTTACCGTCGAAGCGCAACGCCACCGGGTTTGAGAAGTACAGCGTCCAGGTGATATCGTTGTCGAATTGCAGCACGAAGCGATCGTTCGTGATATCCCGGTTGGTCGTCTCGGCGGGTCCGAGGCCATTGATGTAGTGGATGGAGTACACAGTTACGAAGCGCGGGGTCAGTTCCGTGTAGTGCGCCGTCACAAAAGCCATGCCGCTTACTAGAGACGACTCGATCTTCTTCGCTGCGTTATCCTTGTGTGCGAAGCGTATTTGTACGCTCAGGTCGTCCCAGTCGAAAACTTCAAACACTGGGCGAGAAGAGTTGGAAAATTCCGTCGCGGAGAACGAGAACTCGGGGATCTGGCCGTGGAGGTAGTACATCTCAGCGTCTCCATTGCCTGTGAGACCGCCGCCGAATTTGCGGGTCGTGTACGGGTAGTTCATCGTCAGTCCGAGCGGTTCCGATAGGATCGACGGCGTCACACTGTACGGGTTGGTCCAAACCGGTTGGACGTCTTCTTCTTTGGGCGTTGACCCGATCATGTTGCCCCACCAGTTGTTAGTCGGGATGGCACGCGTGCCGACGAGCCCCGGTGCCAGAAACTTGGGCGGCAAGAGAGTTTTGTGTCCGTCAGTGTGCGGGATGAGGTTGTTGTCTGGTTCTACAGCGTTGAACAGCGGCGTGAAGAGGTCGAACTGGCCTGTTGGCGTCGCTTGTGTCACACTTGAGGAATCGGTCGGAAATCGCGGCTTCAGCGCTTCGTACATGCCAAGCGTGGCGAGGATCGCGACGGTGCCAGCTAGCAGCGCCCATCGAATAGCACGGTTAGCCCGTGACGGCGGCTGGGTCAACGATACTGCGCTATGGCTTTCGAGCAGCGGGTGGATTTCACCGCTATGCTGCGGTCTCGGATTGGAAGTCGACAACATCCTAGCGTAGGAGTCAATGTGTGTAGCGGAGGTGATGCTGTAGACCGGAAGCAAATTGGATAATGAGCTTCGACAACTTCATGTTGGTCCGTCCGGATGTCTCCACCAGGACGCGCAAAACCAAGGGCATTGCAGTCACAGCAGCCACTACGTGCGAGCGTAGCCATGGCCTTTTCTGAAGTTGTGGGCGACAACCGTGCAACGCTTGTGCGGTTGTCCCATTTGTATCGGACGCCATGATGGGGGACGTGTTAAGTCGTCGAGTCGCGCCGCTTGGGCACTTCAAGAATGAGGATTTGCACTGTACTGCTTCAACTACAGACAAACTTTCTGAAGCAAGCGTGCGGGTGGCGCCAGCGCCTGCACAAGAATGCCAAGGGATGGCCTACGGTCGCGGCGTTCGCTTTGCGAGGATCCTTGCTGACTGGGCCCGTTTTGTGCGTCACGCCCCGTGATCGTCCGTTTAGTGGACACCAGTCAGAAGCGTTGTGGCTGGGAAAAACAATTGCAGTGAAATGTCTCCCGACCGACCGACGTCCATCGAAACCATAATGCTCTTGACAAGAGTCTAGCAGCCCTCGCTCACAACGCACAACATCCTGATCGATCTGCCGTGCCGTCGATAATCGTAGTCAGGGTACATGTTGAACATCGGTGACGCCTGTCGGCACAACGTAAACGACTAACAACTTAACACCAAAACGAAGACCGCTAGCAAAGTGCACCTAGAGGGGACTTACTACTTTTGATGTGACAGTCATTAATTGACTGGTGTTGTCGCACTGGAACCTTCGGACGTGGGCGCACAGCTGAGCGGCACAGCAGCCATCGATCCGGAATTCGTAGTTTATACCAGCAACTACTTGTGGTCGCACGGATAGAATTGCTCTCACGCAGACGCTCTTGGTCGATAGAGCTTGCATCAAGATGGCACGAGTATCGGGCGCTACAGCGACAACAGACCACCCGTCTATAATCTGGGCAAACGCTACTCCTACCAACAACGACAGCTTCGCATTACCGAGACTTCAGCGGAAGTGGCTTGAAGCGCGTCCGTTATTGTTGCTTGATATTCATAGCGCTTCACGAACTGAAGGCGCATGAGTTTGGCAAGATGACGATGATTTGGCGCTTTTAGGCTCGCGGACGATTTGACGCGGCACAGCAACAGGTGTTGCAGAGCCCGCACTGCGGACAATGTGATCAGGAGTCAGGACCTCTGGTAAACGCGTGTGCCATCAGTTCTCCAGTCGCCAGAAGCGAGATCGCCTCCCATTTCCCACGCCCAACATCTACTGCCAATGCTTGCTCGTCGTCTACTAAGCTCTGCCACACGCTCAAGCCTTCGTGGTATCCCCTCGCCCTCACTGCACCGTCAGGCATGCCGGCCCTTCTCGATGATTGTCCACGACTCGCCGCACCCGAGCGTCGACATCCCGAACAAGACTATCTGGGAAATCGTGGGCGACCAACTCAGCGTTCACAGGCACAAAGCCGCCTTCATTGATGGCATCACGCACGAAAAAGTGACGTTCGGAGAGATTTACGAGCGCGCCAGGAACTTCGCCGTGGCCCTCGCCAAGGACGGAGTTAAGAAGGGCGACGTGGTTATCCTGCACTCTTTCAATTGCTTGGACTATCCCATGGCCATCCTCGGTAGGAAACACTGAAGTATGAGTGATTGTTACTGCAACACGAACGTGGTGCTCAGATGTCTTTTGGTTGCAGCTTTAACTTCATTAGGCGCAGTGTGCTCACCAGCATCGCATTTGTTTCTGCCGGACGAGCTGGCGGTGCAGATTAAAGCTGCAAAGGTTTGTGAGCGCGGGTTAATTCATTGGAATGAGTGGCGCCTTAATTTTCTCCTTATGCTGTTTAACTACGTCAGGCTAACTTTATTATCACGCACAAAGAGCTTGAGGCTACGGTAGTCGAAGCTGCGAAGATGTGTGGTATCACCAGGGGAGCATCTACACGATGGGCCACGCCCCAGATGCCAGTCAAGACCTGAAGAGCGTTGAGTAAGTCCATGTCTGGCATTGGGAACGAGTTCAGAGTGAAGCCGGCCAACGAAATAGTTATTTTGTTTGTTTGCGTTGCTGTCGCCATCTCTCAGTGAAGTGATCCAGAGCAGCAGCGATTACTCTTTTGAGTTCGAGAAAATTGACCCGACGACGAATGTGTTGCTGCCGTTTTCGAGCGGGACAACAGGTACTCCAAAGGTAAGTTTGCGTCGCCCATAGTCACGTGATTCTGAAACTCGTGCAACGGGTAGATCAATGGCTGACCGACTTGCTACTGTAGGGTGTCGCGTTGAGCGCGAAGAATATCCTAGCCAATGCGCTTCAAGTGGACCACGTGGAAAATCTGCATGGATATTCGCTCGGTTTGGTGCCGTTCTTTCATATCTATGGCATCAAGATGATGCATTTGTCGATGTATCAAGGCGCGGCAAAAGTCATTCTACCTCGGTTCGACCATGACACTTTCCTGCGCACTTTATCGACATACAAGGTAGTGTACCACCTCTTTACCGGTTGCGTACAGCCCAACTATAATATTTAATGCTGCCGATGTCTGCGAACTGCTAGATCCGTACAGCACACTTTGCTCCAGCCATATCACTGTTGCTTGCCACCACGGCGTAAACGTGGTGCTGAAGAATCCGACGAGCGCAGCGAGGCGGCCGGAGGTGACGCTATGGATTATACGACGTCGAAGTTGCGCCGTTCAAGAAGGTGCGATCAGTTGAGGATTCGGAGACAGTGATGAGCCTTTCATCGATGCCATCTCGAAAGCTCAACGGGCAAGATTCTGCATTTGGGAACCTCCAGTTCATGAGAACACAAAGTAGCTCGCTTGCGCTATGGTCCACATATTTTTCTTCACAATAAATCCATGTTTGCGTTATGGGTGCGACCCACGCTGTAGAAATTGAAGTAAGGCAGCACTCACTTGATTGGACTGGTTCAGTGCACTCTGCAAGTCGCGAATGGCATCGGTCGATTGTTGCACGGCCTGTTGCATTCCGTTCATCGATTGAATCATCTCACGCTGCATATTTTGAATGCTGTCGAGTCGCTCGTGCACGCCAGACGATAATGCCACACATTGGCCTTGTACGCTATCTGATCCATTGGTCGGTGGGTTCGCTCTCCTTCTCTTTGGTGACGGCTGTGGGCGAATGAGGGAAGACCCTTGCTCGTGTTCATCTGAGCGTAGAACTAGCAAATCCTCCTCTTCATTCGACAGACCAGCTTCTTGGCCATCTCCTACTGAAGACTCAATCTCTTCCACTAGTGAGTGATTTTCACCTCCGAAGTACCGGACCATGATATCCCAACCACGCGGGTACACCACCACCGTCGCTGGATCTCGACTCGCTTCTTCTTCCTGAGTCCTTGTACGCGCATACTGCTCTTGCAGCATCCGGAACTTAATTCGCAGTTGGTCCACCGTGACCGACATATTGTGTGTGGCATTGAACACTTGTTGGATGTCTTCCCACATATCCCTCTTCCAGCTCTGCTGCTTCGGCTGCGCGAACTCCTGTCCGTACTTCGTCACTCTCTCCTTCAGTAGTGTCTCTACAAACACATCAAGCCATACCATCCTCTCCGGTGCTTTCTTTTCCGTCTCGTCCTCTGCAGACTTTTGTCCCCCTCGGCCTCGACGACGAATAAACTGCCTGGGAGGAAGTGGTGAGTGCTCGCTGTCCACTAGATTGCTAGGAGCTGTTTTTCTGCCTTGCTTTACAATGTCTCGAGCCCTATAGACCAGTCGTTTCTGCTTACTCAGAGACAATCCGTAGCGTTCCTGAACCAGCGTGAGGAGGGCTTCAATATTGGCCTTGGGGTTCCTTTGCACTGCGTCTGCGAACGCCGGCAGGTCGGCGATTTGTCTGGTGGTGATCTTCAACTCCGCATTGCAGAGCGCCGAGTGCTCCAGTTGCAGGGACGCAATGTACCATTTGCCGTAACTTTTGTCCGCGTGGCGCTGCCGATACACTTGGACGAAGAAACCGCAGGCCTCTTTGGAGCTGCAGACGATGCGGCGGTCGGAGCCGCTGGCGCGGTCGATGCGCACGCTTTTGCCGGTGGACAGCGCGTGGTCTTGTATGGCGTGGAGCGCGTCGGACCCAGTGTCGAAGGCCAAGCCTTCGATCGGAGGAGCACTCACGACGCGGGACATCGACTTGCGAATGAGATACCGGTAGCACGTACAAGAGGTTATTTAACCGGTAAGTCATCGGTATTATAATATGAGGAGGGTTATCAAAACCGGTGTGGATACCGATATGGATTACGGGTTATGGATGGCATTTCCAAAAATCTGAGTCATCGACGATGCTGAGAACGTTGGGGTGCCGTGCAGCCCCTTGCCATCGGCGAAAACGCTGTTGATGCGTGGATTGAGCGACGCTGCGAGACCTCCGCTGCCGCCATTCACTCGCGAGAGTGCAAAGCTGAAAGTCCGTGCGGCTGAAGACGCGTGGAACTCTCGAGAGCCTGCGCGGGTGGCGCTTGCCTACACTGTAGACAGCGCGTGGCGCAATCGCTCGGAGTTTGTCAACGGACGACAAGAGATCGAGACGTTCCTGCGCAACAAGTGGGAAAGAGAGTCGGAGTACCGTCTCATCAAGGAACTCTTCGCCTTCGACGGCAACCGGATCGCTGTGCGCTTCGCGTACGAATGGCTCGATGCCCAACAAGGACAATGGTACCGCGCCTATGGCAATGAGAACTGGGAGTTCGACGCCAATGGCTACATGGCCAAGCGCTACGCTTCCATCAACGACGTTCCGATCGAAGAGAAGGACCGCCAGTTCCATTGGCCCCAGGGCCGTCGACCAGATGACCACCCCGGACTCAGCGACTTGGGCCTGTAGCAACTGGACTGGATTGCAATCTCCATGGAGGTTGCCATTTGACTTGCTTCTTATTCTGCTGAAATGGACCTCTTGCTTGTCAATATGATCTCGCCTGTGTTTGCGTAATATAGTATGCGAAAATGGCATATTTTTGCGAGAAACGCCTATTTTTAGAACACCGACGTGATTCGTCCAAAATCATCTTGACGCGTCACCATTGGTCAAAAGTGCGATCAAAGAGTCGGACCATCCGAAACGCAATTTACCGGTACAGTTCACTGCTCAAAAAGCCAAGAACTCGGTAAGAGAGACGCGGCTGCTCGCCTTCCTCACGCGCTCTCGTCGTCCCCAGCGCCCTCCAGACGTCCACAAGCCCTTCAAGTCCTTCAGCAAAGAAATGGCAACCATCTACAGCGGCACAGCGCCCGCTTCGCGCTTCCCGTTCGCCTCGCACACGCACTACACGAGCAACTCGGACGCCGCCACACAAATTCAGATGCAGCTGCGTTATGGAGCAAGTTACGGCGTGGAAAACCATCTCCCTAGCTCCCCGTCAGGTATGGGGTCCCCCACACTATCTACACCGCCTCCAGGCGCAACTTTGGGGCTTGTAGACAGCAAACACCACTTGTACGCAGAGTCCCAAGGTTTGCGTCATTCCTCTCCGGTTTACAGCAATCAGAACGTCTCGGCCGCCATGTACATGCAGTCCATGATGAGCAAGATGTACCAGCCCCAGCCACCGCCTATGGACATGCCGCAGCATTCGGAAACCCATACAGTGTCTCCAGGTCTCCCCACGCCACTCGAGTTGTCTATTTATGAGGTCAAGCAGCCCACAGGCTTCCTGCACGTCACGATTGGCAACCAGACAGTTGAGTTCCTCGACGGTGTAGCCAACATGCCGCAGAAGCGGTAGAGCATGAAGGTTTCTCCAGTAAAAACATGACTGCATCCCGCGACCAAGACGGGCTGTGACCCCACCTATACAAGCCACCAAGTTTGCTGCCGTGTATGAACGAACCACCCGAAAGTCTTACGACCAAGTTGATCTCAAGAATGCAAGACTTGTTGAGTGAGCGTTCAAGTGTGAAACGAGGTGGCTCTAGAGTCGTTTCTCGTCTGTGTCGTCGTGGCGAAGTGCGTCAAGTTTTCGTCGTCAACCTACCTACCCACCCCAAGCCAGCCAAGAGGCAGCTAGCTTTCTTTCGTGTGTATTTTATCAGCAGCGCGAGCTTTTGCTGCCGTCATTTCCTGTACTTCTTCGCTTTCAATCTTCAGTTGTCTCCAGCTGCGTGCATTTCAATATGAATCCCAGAACCAGTTTTGCTTCCACTGCAACAGCGAACAGCAATCACGCCACGAACGTGTATTCTAGTACCTTGACAGGCCATGCGCATGATGCAATATTGTCTAACACCTTACTCTTGTGTGGAATCAACAGCAGCAACCTTGAGTTGCAGAGCAGGAACTGCAATCCCACGCGCTAGCAGACGACTTGCAATCGTTTCGTGCTCGTGCACAAGGCTGCCTACCTCAGCATCGTCTTCAAAAATGAGGATGCCATCACTTTCATCGGTCAGACCAAGCTCCGCCTCGGAGCAGATCATGCCCTGAGAGACTTCTCCACGAAGCTTCGACTTCTTAATCTTGAGCTTCTTCCTGTACAAACCGCCAACAATCACCTATCAGTCACAGTACCGTAACAGGACTATTGGCAAGGCAATACTAAGTAGCAACTGCAGCCACGTACAGCTCTCCGCTCTCCGCCTCCTTGATGGCCAGTCGAGTGCCAACTTTCGCCACTGGAACGCGCGCGCCTTGACGCACATTGGGAGCTCCGCAGATGATCTGCAGTAGGTTTTCCTTGTCTCCAATGTCCACAGAGCAGACGTTCAGTCGGTCTGCTTGAGGGTGAGCGTGGAAGTCCACGATCTCGCCGATGACCAGAGTGTTCCACGTCGTCTCCACCACTGGCTGCTGCTGCTTCGAAGCTTTCTCTGCTGCAGTTGCATCTGGTGCCTCTTGGTCACACGCAGAGGAGCAAAAGCCTGGGAAGCGACTACGAACGCCACGGAGCAGCGCGCTGCGAGGTTGAGACGAGCGTCGAAGCGACCGGAGCAGCATGGTGAGAGGCTGACAATAATTGTGTAACAATTGTGTGTCAAAAGCGAACCTGTCGCACACCGGAACGTAATCGTCGTTGAACTGACGTACGGGTTTGTTTTTATTGTCCAGTCTAGCTGAGCTTCAATGGCAAAATGTAGCGTACGACTACGTAGATTGTGGCCCTTCCTGCTCTGTTCAATTCATCGTGTGTGTTGTTTACGCGCGTGCGAAAGTTCGGCCCGTGATGGTCTTCTTTTGCGTCTTGGACTGGTCCTTTTCGGGACGCGCACGGTTGAGAACTGATGGGAACAGCACAACGTACAACAGTTGGGTTAGATGACTGGAGTTCGATGCAGCAATCAATAAAAGCGCACCTTGCAGGAGCAGGTCCACGCGCTTCCGCATACGAATGTGCAGGTACGTCTTGGAAGCCTTAATGTGATAGTGCAAGTAGTTCCGCAGGCCCTGCACGAGGGTGGCTGCCTTGATGCGCTTTTCGGTCGTGTCCACGTGGGTGGGGAAAATGGCAAGACTCAGGTAGCCTACCAAATCTGGCGAATTGCGCAGACCTGGGGCACCGCGCAGCTCGAGAGGCGGGTCCTTGCCGAACGCCACAGGAGGCGCATTGTTCACCGTGCGTCGAGTGTCCACGAATTCCTACAGTAAACGATTATCAGCAACGGCTCTCCTCAAGCAGAGCTCCGTTTTTCCTATTGTGAATTTCTATTGTCATTTTTCTATTAAGATCGGTTTACAAATTTCCCACTGTGAAAATCCTATTACATTTTTTCATACTTTGCTTCTAAGCACAATTTCGACAGCTAAGGTGACTTTTGTCCCCTCCGCAGGAATAGCTCCGCTTTTGGCCAAGTTCACGGCCACCACCAGATTCATAACACTTGGCATTTGTATTGTTCAAAACTACAGCTCCGTTTTCGTGCCCTCCCACCAATCACATAGCCACTTTAGCTTTTCCCTAACACCCCCACTGCCACCATGTCCACGTCAACAAGCCACCACTATGCCACCGTCGCCACCGACTACTACGATCTCAGCGCCATCATTGCAGCGACGGCGGACGACATAGGAGCCGTGAGGTGGTGGCAGGAAGCGGGGGTGTTAGAGAGGGAGATGTTCTGTCCCGGGTGCCGCCAGCAGATGCGCGTGCGTGCAACCGCCAAGAAGCCTTCTTGGCGGTGTTGTAGGAAAAACAACATGAAGACGGTAAGGAAAAAAGCATGTCTATGTTAACTAACACCTGGCTCTCTGGAACCAAGCTTCTCTCTCCCAAGCTGCACGACTGCTGTGTGCCTGGTGCATGCGTCTGCGTCACGTGCAGATAGCCGAGATTGCGGACGTCTCTGAGACGACAGTACACGAATAGAGTGCGTATCTCCGTTGTCTATGCTCCAAACAACTCAATGGGGATCGCTTTCAGGTAAACTTATTTTCTCTTTTTTAAATCCTTTTTTAAATATCCTCTAATTTGAATTTGATTTTAGATTGGCGGTGTGGGGCACATAGTAGAAATTGACGAAACCAGCATGAAAAAAAAGCAAGTACCAACGTGGGCGTCGCTATGCAGACTACTGGCTATTCGGCGGAGTAGATCGCTCTACTGGTCAGTGGTTTGCACGCTTCGTCGACGAAGACCGCACACAAGAAAGCATCTTTCCAATTATTCGACAATTCATCAGACCTGGGTACGAAATTTGCAGCTATTTTGTTTTGTAATTTTTCTGAAACTAATGTGATATTTGTCAGGACTACCATACATTCAGACATGTTTACGACGTACGTTACAGAAAGAAAGACAAAACGCGGCACCCGGGTGCGCACGCTTGCAAACAACCCCAAACTTGCAGATTTGTGCTATGTGCACAGATACGTCAATCACACTGAGCACTACGTTGACCCCAAAGACGGCACACACACGAACACCATTGAAGGACTGTGGGAGATACACATCAAGCGTCATATCAAGTCAATGAGAGGCATGAAGAAGAGCGAGCTGAATGGGTACATTGATGAGTACCTGTGGCGAACATGGTACTTTCCGAAGAAAGCGTCGACAGCTCAGATTATGTGTGGGCTCGTACAGCTTATTCAACGTTACGGCGTATAATTTCTCAAATGAAAATTCGATTTAAAATTTGCGTGCTTTCCTAAATTTCCGATCTTAATAGAAAATGACAATAGAAATTCACAATAGGAAAAACGGAGCTCTGCTTGAGGAGAGCCTCAGCAACTAGCTCACAGTGCATTAATCAATTCGGACGATGAAAAGCACCTGCAGGAACACGCGCGCCACGGCTTGGTCAGTCTTGTCTTCGAAACAGACAGAGTACACGATCACAATACGGTCCGCCTGCGGAAGCACGTAGATCGTCTCGTTACGGCGGTACGGGATTTGAACTGGACCGAGAGAGCTCGCGTTTCCATTCTGAAGGGCCTCAAAGCACTGCTCAAAGGGAGCACCCAAAATGTTACGCTTTAGGACGGAGATCCGCTTAATGAATGACGCTGTATCAAAGCAAACACACATTTAATCCCTTGCATCGAACAAATATTCCGTCATGAACCTCTTGCTGCACCTACCAGCATCGGCCGGAGTGATCACATCCACGTTAACTTGGAGGGAAAAATCGAAGCCTGCCTTGGCCGCCACGAGCTGGAACTCCGGGTACGTCGCAGCAAACATTTGCGTTGCACCTAGTCTGCATATATTCACCACAAACCGTCAATATACCACTCCGGTGTCACTGGAGGCTATATCAGTAGTACGCACCCTTCTAGGGTCTTGTAAGGCGGGTATGCCATGGAGACCGTCAGCAGGTTGTCCGCGATGGACAAGTCGTACTGCACATCTGCTCATCAACATTCAGCGCTCAGTATTCCCATCGCCTATAGACTACAAAAGTAGTCTCATACATTACATGCATCAACAGAGTCTATGCCGTTTCGAACGCACCGTCAAAGTCACACAGTCGGATCTCCAGAGGTTGCACGGGGCGAGGGCTCTGTTGTCATCATACCAGTGTCAGTAAACGACTGCGTTCAGTAAGCTGGCTCGATACATGCTTGCAGACAATACACAGACACACGCACTTCTCCCCCAGACGGCCCTCCAGCACCTCCTTGATGATCTTGTTCTCCGCCTCGAGGAACAGCATTCTAGCCTCGGTCTGGTTCCAGATGCGATATGCGCTTTTCGCTCCCTCGTCATTTTCTATCGATTCGGTATCTGATTCGTTTTTAGCCAATGGTATTATCAGCATTTTGAGCCAATCGAATAATACCTTGGTATTAAAATAGAAAAGCTGTAATTTACGTGGCATCATCATCGTGCTTTCGTCACATCACGATCTGCTAGAATGTCGAGGCCTCCGCTGCCTTCGTCCACCTCGACCAGCACTCTGGCCAGTGGCGACCCGGGGTGCTCGACTACGGCGTCTACGGCCGCGTCCTGTTCTGCGGCCAACTGGAGAAGCGTCGCGATGGGGCTGTGCGTGGGGGCTGGGCCTCGCGGCTCTTCATCCTCACGCCCGACACCTTGCACTACTTCCGTAAAACCACCGAGTTTGAACTGTTAGGCGAGGAACGAGGCCAAGTATGGCAACTGCAACAAGAAGCTCTCAGCGTATACATGTAGTATACATGTATACTAACAACGTGTGTGAGCTAGATACCGCTGTCTGCTATCAAGGTGGTGCGGGCTATGCCTGAAGATGAGGCGCCATCCTCGTCGGCGGAGCCCGGCGTTGAGCATTATTACTTGGAGATCGCCACGGTATGTTGTGCTATGCTGAAAAATATGAGTTCAACTATTGAGATGCTTGTGGGACAGGATTCGCGACTGTACTTGATGCGCGCGCCAATACGGGAGGCGTCGACATGTGAGAGCTGGTCTATCGCCATTGAAGAGCAGCGCAAAGTGCTGCGCTCGGGGACGGCAGATCAACGTGAGTTTTCTTCAGGTTCCGTCCCCTTCCCGGAAGCGCTGCCCAGCCCTACTTTGCTGGCACGCAACCATGAACTTTTCTCCCATTTCGTAAGTTAGGTCGTCTTACGGCGCCGTTGTGTGTCGTTTGCCGTGTCTTGGATTGTTTCACTAGACTATAAAAGCGTCCTCCTGTTTGCAAACGCGCAGGAAGCGTCGCCCCCGCGAGTGGCCATGGTGTCAGTGGTGCACGTGAGCGAGCGGGATGCCAGGCCTGTCGAGAAGGTGATCAAGCGGCGAACGGCATGGGGCGAAGAACTGGATCTTGGCGTGATCCCGCAAGGTGGAGCCTGCGTTATTCTGCTTCAGGATGGTGGAATTGGGCGCATTGGCACTCAGGCATTAATGGGCAGCTGGGACGCTGGTCGTGTCTGCTGGATCGAAGTCACCGATGCAGAGGTCCCAACTGAGGTCGAAGTTTCGGTAACGTGCAAGGTGCTATCGCAAGCGGCACAGCTCAAATCACCCAAGCCGCAAAGCAAACAGGAAGGGCTTCCAAAATGGATGGAGTGGGTAGATGAGGGCTCTAGCATTGGGTTTCTGCTCATGTGCCTTTTTGTCCACCTGCTGTATGGAGTGGACGGCTTCCACTGGTCCCACAAGTGCTGCCTCACCGTTGGCGCTGCGCTCGCCATCTCCACAATACTAAACGGGTCCACCAAAGTCCCCACACCCCTGCACCCACACCACGACACGCCAACCCCAGCAACCTGCTGCCCAAGCTGCAGTTCACTCTCACGGTTCACCGATGCCGGATAAAGATGGAGGGCACGGAGTACATATACCCGCAGATAGCCATCAACAAGAAGTAGGTGCAAGCGCAGTCTCGACATTCCAGACAACGTGAAAGGGAGCATCTCGCTATAAACCAATGCGCTTAGAGCAGATCAACCAGCGAAGCTGAAGCTCAAACAGGCGAAGTGGCTTCAATCAAAATAAATTACTTATCCTACCAAGGTCTTCAATTCCACGCTGGTTGTGTACTATATGGATCCAAAGCCATCGCGCAGATATCGCAGCGATTAGCACACCACGCGGCCAGTGGTACGGCGGGCAGTATCCAGCAGTGAGATAACGGCTTGGCGATCGGAGTCAGCGTAGCCAAGCTCAATAAGGCGTTGACTAAACTCTTGGAGAGTTAATGCACCACACGAGAGGCTGCTCATACCGAGCATAACGTCCATTAGGATTTCAGGTCGCTTGATCTTGAGCAACGCTCCGCGCTCGATAAGTCCCATGGACGGAAATGACAATTTCCATAGCTCGCGGAACTTGCGCTCTGCCTCCTCAGGATCTTCAGGAGGTGGCGACGCTGTTGACGCTTCCAGATTTGTCGTTTCCATCTGAAACGATCGGGTACGCGGTGCATCAGGATGACGGCCTTGCTCAATTTGCTGCATCATATCCATATTGCCCTCGGAAGAGCTGCGTTCACGGAAGAAGCGGTCGCGAGGAGATTGTAGGTCACGTCGGAACTGTTGTCGTGTACGCTCTTTAGCGTGCTGCGAATGTTGGCCAGCGTAAGGCTGTCTGTGGTTGGTAAGCTTGGTGTTCGATGAGCCGTTTAGCTGCTGCTGCTTCGTGGTGCGGGTGAACTCCTGAATGTTACCAGCTTTGCCCACTGACACGAACACCTCAGACTCATCCGGCAACCTCACAATCTCCTCGATATTGCGAATGGGCTCTCCATTGTCCCTCGAAATATCGATAATCTGGTTCTCTTTGACTCCAAACCGAGTTTTAAGCACATCAATCATGACCTGTGGCTCAGTGCCCTCAAAATACGAAATGCACACCGTACGTCCAAACGTCGACAGGCTGTTCACGTTCAGGTGCTTACAACGCTGTTGCACACGCGGTTGAAGTCCTTTGCGCATACGCGGCAAGTTGATTTGCCACAGTCTACTCACACACACTTGACACACTCGACGAGGGCGTTGCTCGTCTATCGCCCCATTTTCATTGGCAGCACTCTTCTCACGCTCTGGGTTTGCCAGCCGCGTGTTGGTGCACTTGCTGCAGAAAGCCTTACGACAGTAGCTGCACTTGTGTTTCCACTCCAATAGAGAAAATATTTTACGGCATCGCGAGCAGTTCTCCGACTTGTTTGAGTGCACTTGCAAAGGCACGGGTCGATCTGGGATGAGATTTTGCAGCATCGTATCCACCTCGTCTGGAGTAATACTATTGCCTTTGTAAAGTCTGAATTCCTCCAGCATGAGAGACTTGACAAAGCCTTGGTTCGGGTAAACAACGCCTCGACTAGCCATGGCGAAATTCACGGCAGTCACGAGAGACCAATTGTTTGAGCGCATTAAATACATGATGACGAGCGTGGCTGAGCGAGAGATACCCTGCGTGCAATGCACAAGCACACGTCCATGCTGCGCACGCTTAGCAGCCTCAATGAAGCGGTAAGCCGAGTCAAAGTACGCGCTAATGTCCGCCTCGGGTCGGTCTTTGATGGTCACATTCAGGTACTTGACGCCGTCGCTCTCATAGATGTTCCCGACGTCCAGACTCGCGTTCACAACGTGCGTGATGCCCAAGTGGGACATCACCTGTTTGGACTGTGCGTGCCACATATTTCCTAGGAACAAGAAACCTTCCAAGATCTCGTTCGGGTAGTTCAGATTGTGTGTGCCGCTCTTGGTGCGTGTGAGTTGTCCTGAAATCTCGTCCAGTAGCGCCGACGTCGTGTAGAACGGGTAGCGGTACTTGAACGTCAAGAAGCCGTCACACAATAGCTTGACGCTGGTCACGAGTCCGTCCTCAATAATCAGTCGTTCCAAGCGCCGCAGCCAGGAACTCGTATCTGCTTTCTTTGCGTCATCTCTGGGCGACGACTTCTTGACTGCATCTCCAAACAGAACCACCTCCCGAAGTTTGCGCTTCTTGCTCGAGAACAAGTACCTCTGCTCCTCCATCAACCCTTCCATGACATCGTCCAGCGTGCGACAGTCCTGCACGGGGGATGGAGATCGCAGAGGGGACCGTGTCTTCTTCATACTCGAGTCTGGACCTGGTATCGATGAGGATCATGCCTCTGGACGCCTGCACTTGGTTGTAGAGCCAGCGACAGTTCACCTCTCCTCTGCGTACCTGGCGCTTGGTCTGCGGCTGCTCCGTGGCCGTCGGCGCCTCGTCCTTGGCGTCTGCGGCGGCGCTGTTGGCGTTGCTGCCGCTGGACTCGTCGCCTACGGACATGGCAGTCGCTTGGCTGCTGTGGGGGCGCTTGGCGCCGTCGTGTCGCTGCTGAGAGGCTCGGAGTGACCGGGGAAGGCCGCGCGGGCATTCGCTGGGGCCTCGTCTCGCAGTGCTGCTGAGGGCGGGGTCGGCAAATGCCCAGCCAGCGCGTGGGAGAATCGTAGAGATACAGAGCGTTCGCTCTGGCTCATAACTGCT